>OU342502.1:16817500-16840000 GCA_910589525.2 Ennomos quercinarius
CTAACATAATCAGAGACTTTTGTCATCTTTATTGGGTAGGTATTACATAAATTTCTTAATCTTAATGTTCTATCCTCTCATTTCCATTCCATATTTCTATCTACATGGTATTTTTATTATCTTATAGCTCTTACTCCTCTTTCTTTCCTTTACTTCTTAATCAATTACATGTTTCTTTCATCTTAACTACGCTATTATTATATATTATTTATTACTAATACTATTCAAATACAAATCAAGTTGTTTCGTTACAAACTTCTTAGTCTATTTTTCAGCATTACAACACTTCCTATTATTACTGATTATTCTCTACTTTTATTTTACATATATGCTGTTCTTATATATAATCACTATATATACGCAACATATCTTATCTATCTGTCTTATTCCTATTTACAACTTTTTGTGCTACACTTACACAGTATTCTATGAAACTGTTTCTGCTATCTTTATTTGTTATCAGTTCATTTATAACATCGGTTGTTAACGCTATTCCTAATTTTTGCTCGATTTCGTATCTTTCAGAACCGTAAACGGGACACTCTATCAGGACGTGCACTACAGTTTCGGGTACGCCTGGCTCGCATATGCACGATGGGTTGTCCTTACACTTGAACCGGTTCAAGTATTCGGAGAACCCACCGTGCCCTGTCATTACTTGGGTTATTAGCGCGGTTGGCTTGATTTCCCTTATAACCTTGTGTGCTTGCACTGCATCCGGAAAGAATATCTTTGTGACTGCGGCGGTTCCCCCAAGTTTGTAACGCCGGCTCCATTCGTCAAGCGTCCCCCCGCGAATTAGTCGCTTGACGAATGAAACCGGACATTTGTCGTAGTCCGGTTTGGTCTTCATCCTTTGGGCGGCGTCTTTAGCGAGTGTGTCTGCTCTCTCGTTACCTACCAACCCGGCATGTGCCTTTACCCAAAATAAATTAACAAATTTATTTTGTTGCTTCGAGGCCCTCAGGTTCCCCCGTGTCTCGACAGCCAAAGGGTGAACCGAGCCCTGATTGGTAACTGATTGCAGCGACGATCGGGAATCACTGTATATCCCGAATGTTGAACATGGACTCTTTAGTATCTCCCGTGTGGCCTTGCATATGGCCAACAATTCCGCCTGATAAACAGTGCAATAGGATGGCAGCTTCATCTTATGGCTTTTGGTTTCGGCTGCACCATCCCATAGGGATAGCGCTGCCCCAACCCCACCATCGATTTTGCTGCCATCCGTGAACATCCGTATTTCTACGTTGCTGTGTGTGTCCACTTGCTCCTGGTTTTCAAGGCATATAAATTGCAAGTCCATATGCTCAGCCGGATGGGGTGTATTTGCGTATGCGATCATTTGTTCCACTTCGCGGCCCCCTAGTGAAATCTGGGGCACCCCCTTCCTGGCCTCATACAGGGCAGCTGCCTCCTGTATTCTGAGGTCCAAGGGTAGTATCCCAGACAACACCAGCGCCGCGTTCAGTGAAACAGTTCGATAGGATCTGCATATCTTCTGCGCAAAACCTCTTTGTACCACATTCAATTGCTTCTGGATACACAGCTTTTCCGTCGCCGGTGCCCACACACTTGCCGCATACATTATGATAGGCTCTATGACAGCCGTATATATTGTTCGAACCACTTCTGGCTGGAGACCCCAACTAATCCTGGCGGCTCGGGATAGCTGCTTGTAAATGTTTAACGCCTTCTTGCAAACATTTGTTGCATGGCTGTTAAACGTCAGCTTGTTGTCGATGGTGAGCCCCAGGATCTTGATCTCGTTTGTCATGCCAATGCTGATTCCTCCCATGCTCAGCAGTGGGGTGTCGTACTTTAGTTTTCGCGTTATCACCATAGCGTTAGTTTTATGTGGTGCGAATTTGAGCTTATTTCGGACACCCCACTCCTGAACATAGGCGAGAGCATCATTAGCTCGTTGTTGGATATCCAGCGCTGTGTCTCCGTCGAACAACATAACGACGTCATCGGCGAAAGCCTGGCAATAGTCTCCTCTTCGCTCCAAGCCCTTGAGCAATGGGTCGAGCAAGAGGTTCCACAGGATTGGACCACCGATGGACCCTTGGACACAACCTTTTGTAGTTCTTCTTGTAACTTCTTCTCCAGCGTATCGGACTCGCACTTTCCTGTCTTGCAAGTAACTGTCCACAAGTCTCCTCAGGTTTATCGGGCACCCTTCCTCAGCCAGCCTTATTCGGATTGCAGGCCACCATGCACCGTCAAATGCTCCCTCTATGTCCAGTGATATCATTGTTATAAGTTTTTTCTGTTTCAGCTTCTCGCGTAAATAATTGGTCAGGACATAGAGGGCATCTTCAGTGCTTCTCTGCGGTACAAATCCATACTGGCGAGTACTAAGTTTTGGGATTATGTGCCATTTTAGTCGGGTAACCAGCATTTTCTCAAGAATTTTGCTCATCACTGGTAACAGTCCTATTGGCCTGTAAGATTTCGGCTCTGTGTAGTTTTCTTTGCCAGGTTTTCTGAGAACTACTACCGTTGCCTCCTTCCAGGTTTTCGGGAAGTAACCAAGTTTTAGGCATTTGTTTGCCAGTGATAAGCAGATCTCGGGATGCTGGCTAATGGCACGTTTGCAGATGTCAGCTGTCAGGCCATCGAATCCCGGAGCCTTCTTCGGGTTAAAGCTGCTCACTGCTGCCATCAGTTCTACATTGGTAAAGGCCGGGTCATGTTGTTCATCATGACTCGGCGTATTTACATGCTCAGCTTTTTCTCTGATGAGCTTGTGTTCACAGTTATCCTCTTCCCACTTATCCTCCGGATAAAAGGTTTCAGCAAGTAATCTTGCAGATTCCCTCGAATCCAGCACCCTACCTTCCTTGACAAGGGGCAGGTCTTCTTCCCTCTTGGTGGTTCTTCCTATCACTCGGTAAATACCTTCCCATAATCCCTCCTTATCCTGCTTTCCACAAAACTCCATCCAACTGTTAACTTGTGCCTTCGACGCTACAAACTCATACTTTGCTTTGTATTCCAGGTACTCGTCGATTACTCTCTGCTTTCGGACCGACGCTGCACACCGGATTCTACGCTTCCTGGTGGCGACCTCCTTTTTCAGCTTTTCAAGATCCTCAGACCACCATGGTAAGGTAAGTTCCTCTTTGTGTTTCTTTTTAGGAATACTACTGTTGCATGCTTCTACTATGATGTTGGTATATGTTTTAATTTTCTGTTCCAGATCAATCTCGTCTTCACAATTTTCAATTTCTGATTTGTTCAATTTGTTGTTTTCTAGCAACTCAGCGATTTTCTCATGAAAACCGTTCCAGTTGGCTTTTTTACTGTTGTAAATTCTTGTAGTCCTCTTAACATGCATACCTTTTGCCTTTGTGAGTCTAATTTTGAAGGTAATGGCATTGTGGTCTGAGCTCGTTATTCCCTCTTCGACCTTCCAGTCCTCCACCAAGTTTAGCATTTCCGATGTGCAGGCTGTGACGTCAACAAAACTGGTGTAAATTTTGTCGCCTCTTACAGTGAAGAAAGTTGGGGTATTACCTTCATTGAGTACCTGCATGCCCATCTCGTGAATGGTTCCAGCCAAGTCCTCACCCCTGTTATCCACAGATCCACTTCCCCACCAGGTGCTTTTTGCATTGGCGTCACCTCCTATTATAGTCCTACGACCAAGGTTTCGTTCGATCTTCCTCAACTGCTCCAGGTATGGCTCTATGGGTTTCGGGTCCGGCTCGAAATAAAATGAGGCTGCTACTATCTCCCATGCACTTGACCTTATTTTGACTACTACTATGTTGGTCGTGGTGTAGTCCGGGTATTGGATGATGTCAAGCTCCTCATCGAAGACGGCAATTGCCGCTTTTACGGTCTCATCACTCTGTCTTGTACATTGGTAGATTCTTACTCCTTTGTAGCTCCTCATTCTGCCTATACCCCCCACATACGGCTCCTGGAGTAGCGCAAAAGCCATCTTCTTATCACTCGCTTCCTGCATAAGTTCTTGAGTGGCCAATTGCTTTCGTTGCAAGTTTGCTTGCACTGCGAAGTATGGCTTTGCGCAAGTCGAGGCTGGATTTAACCTTGGGACGCCCTTAGCAATACGCTACTGTAGCTCTAGCCAGTGCGTCCCACTTCCGCCTAAGTGGACATTCCTGACTAAACGCATTATGATCAGTCTTGTCCATCTTTGAATGCAAGCAATTGCAACAGGAAGGGGCCGCACCGGCAAGCCACTCAGCGCATTCCGTCCTCATATGGGGCCCACCACAATGGCTGCATTTGGAAAGCGTTTCTTTGCAGAAACGACGTCCATGGCCGTATCCAAGGCAAAGTGAACATTGGACGAGTGGCGACTGATCCGCCACTCGCACTCTTTGAAGATCGATATGCACCGATTCTGCCTCAGTCATACGCTGCCAAATTGGTGGGGACACCCTCATGACAACGTGGTTCGTGTGAGGGTTCCTTGTTCGCTTCTTGTAGGCAATTTCTACCCTTCTATTGTTTACGCTAACATCTTTAAACAAGTCCTGATTTTGCTTTTTTAATGCCTTGAGGATATCTTCATCGGTGTTGTAGTTTAGTACATCTTTCAGGATAACAAGTGGGTCTTTATTTTTGATTTCCTCGACGGTTAGGTTTTGCCCGGAGTTTTTGATGCGGTCTTTTACTTTTTGCCTTTCTTCTTCTGTTTTGAAGCCTACTATTACTTTCCTATCTTTAGCTTTTCTTATTTTTTCCACAGTTATTCCGCCTTCTTTTGCGTTTACCGCTTTTCTGATTTTATTCAGAACCTCTTCTCCCGTTTCAGTATCGTCGTTGCCAGTGATCACTACTGAATGTAACGCGGTCCTCTCAGGTCGCGTATTCTTGGTGGATGTCGCGACTACACTCGCGTAGGATTGCTTTTCTATCGTCTCTTTTAGCTTTTCTATCTGGTCCGTATTTCTCTTCAGCAGTTCTGTGTGCTCTTCTAGTTTTTTAATTAACTCGTCATTCCTATCCTTTACTTCTACTTCTACTTCTACCGCTTGTGGTACTTTTCCGATTTCTGGAACGACAGTTTTCTTACTAGTTTTCACTGACTCTGACTCCTTGATCAACTGAAACAGTCGGTCTATTGCCATTGTCACCTCTGTTTTTATCTCCGTTTTTATATTTCTGGAGTTTCCTAAATGAAGCTTTGCCTTATGAACACAGGCTCTGGCTTCTGTGATTCGGTCCACATATTTCGTTTTTTCCTGTTTAGGTGGGCTCTCAACGACCTCCACCGAGGCTTTTCTAGCAGTAACTTTGTTTTCCTGTGAAGCTTGTGTAGTTCGAGGCTTTGGCTTTTGAGATTCCACCGAAACAGTCTTCTTAGGGGAAGTCCGGGTATTTACCTGTTTCTCAGGCACGCCGGCCTCCCATTCCCCAATACTCTTTCTGACGCTTGGAATAGGTTTCTGGCCAGCTTCATCCTGGATTAATGAAATCAGAGGGCCATCGACTGTAAATGTTGTATTTACGGGAGTTCCGTCATTTGTTGTTTTAGAGGATCCAGCCCTCTGGCCCGCGGGAGGGACCGTCAAGTCCGCTTCTTTCGTCATTTTTTTAACAGGGGTATGGATCCCGAGCATATTGTTGTATAAAATAAATCAAATAAAATTGTATAAGTTGTAAAGAAAAAATATAACACAATAAACAAACAAAGTCAAAAGGTAAATCAAGGTAAAATAAAATAAAACAAGCTAGAATATTTGTCACAATTAATATTTTTCTTCTGTTTCAGGTTAGGTTAGGTTAGGTTAGGTTAGGTTAGGTTAGGTTAGGTTAGGTTAGGTTAGGTTAGGTTAGGTTAGGTTAGGTTAGGTTAGGTTAGGTTAGGTTAGGTTAGGTTAGGTTAGGTTAGGTTAGGTTAGGTTAGGTTAGGTTAGGTTAGGTTAGGTTAGGTTAGGTTAGGTTAGGTTAGGTTAGGTTAGGTTAGGTTAGGTTAGGTTAGGTTAGGTTAGGTTAGGTTAGGTTAGGTTAGGTTAGGTTAGGTTAGGTTAGGTTAGGTTAGGTTAGGTTAGGTTAGGTTAGGTTAGGTTAGGTTAGGTTAGGTTAGGTTAGGTTAGGTTAGGTTTTTTTTTTTTTTTTTTTTTTTTTTTTTTTTTTTTTTTTCCTGTCCGGACGCAAGGTCCGGCCCGCGAGCTAATTCTCGTCAATATATATTTTTTGACGGTTTAACCTAATATATTAAAACTATGACAGAACAACATCTATGAAGTCTGCTCCCGTGCTCCCAGAGATAAAACTCTGATTTTATAAAAACTCCTCATTCTCTACCTTTTTTCGGCACTAATCAATTCCTTCATTGGATGTTGCTATGTTTAGGGTTAATAAATTTTTCATCGCTATCTAATCTTTATTCCGCTATAATACTTGTTTAATTTTTATAATTCTACGATTTGACATTATTTATTTACTCATTGTACATACATACCAATAATCCTTAATTTCTCGCTATTTTAAATTTACATCACAATTTAAATCTCCTACCAATCTAATACAATCATGTTTATGAAAATTTTAACTACAAATTAGATATATAATATTATTACAGAATCATCTTTAATCTAACAAAGGTGAATCTTTTCTTACATTGATCATAAACCTATTTCATAAATTATCACAGAATTCTGATTATTATATTCCCTTATAGAATTACAATTATATTATACAAATACTAAGTTCTATAATTTTCATTGGTACTACATTAATTATAATTCCTTAACTTTATTAATTTATCACAGTATTCTTTTTATTTCTAATAAATAACTTATAATAAAATTACACAAAGCTATACTAAGGTCTCTTTCAGAGCTTGCTTAAAAGTAGGACACACAATCATAATAAATTTAATTTTACTTATTCTTCTCTTTTTACCAAAACAAAGTCTAATGAAAAGCAATACACAAAACTAACAATATCATATGAGGTTAGATTTGAGAGAAAATGATATATTATCTGTATTAATAGAAATTTTAAAAATACGTTAAATAAAACAATAAGAAAAAACAAAATAAAATTTTAAATCTTTGGCATAACTGACACACAAATAACAAAAACAACTGACACTTTTCAACAAAAACACTAACATTAAACCATCCTAACAGCTAACTTTATAAATAAAAACATTAATATTAACTAACAATCTTACACAGACGTGCTACCATTCGCCTTTGCTGTGGCACGGACCACGGCTTTCGCGAAGTGAATGAAATGCCGCCTATCGTCATTGTCCTCGACCAACTTACAAATACTTGCATCCTCTAATTTGATTTTGGTACTATACCCTAAATCCAACCTTAGCCTATCATACCTAGGGCATTCAATCAGGATATGGGGGACAGTCTCCGGTATATCTGGGTCGCAGATGCATCCAGGGCTCGGTGCAAGTTTAAATCGGTGCAGGTATTCTCTGAAACCTCCGTGTCCGGTGATGACTTGTGCAAGCAGGTTCGTCATATGGAGTTTCCTGACTACAGGGTAGGCACGTCTTGCGTCCGGAAAAAAGAGCTTCGTGACTTTTCCAGTGCTGGCTTCCTTATACCTGGTGTTCCAGATATCTATGGTTTTTTGCCGCAGAGAGAACTTGAGGTAGGATAGCGGGACCCTGTCGTATGCGGGGCTGGTCTTCTTCTTTAGTGCTGCTGTCTTTGCCAATTCGTCGGCCCTCTCGTTTCCTTCGATACCTTCGTGGGCTTTGACCCAAAACAAGTGGATGCCTCCACCTTTATCTTCCAGCTGCTTGAGTGTACCCCGGATTTCAGCCACAATGGGGTTGGGATTCTCAGGGTTTTCCAGTGCCTCAAGGGCGGACCGCGAGTCACTAATGATATTGGCCATTGCCGTGTTGGAACTCACAACCATCTTAATAGCTCGCTGTATTGCTGTCAGCTCCGCCTGGAATACTGAGCAATATGGTGCCAGTAAAAAGCTCGTACTCCGAACTTCCACCCCATTTTCCCACCAGGTGACCGCAGCACCCACTTTGCCCTCAATCTTGCTGCCGTCTGTGTAAAGCTTTGGAGCAACATTATCTATTCTGTCAACGTCCTCCTGGGTGTTTAAAAGGTTGTGTAACAGGGGTTTCCGTTCAGCAGGATGCGGCAGACAAAATGGAGATATCCGTTTTTCAAGCTCTCGTCCAGGTAACTCCGAATAGGGCTTCCCTCTCTTAAGCTGGAATAATTCTGAGGCTTCCTTCACTCGCAAATCAAGAGGCAGTATTCCTGCTAAGCATAGTACCGAGGTGTGAGATGCAGTTCTATGTGCTCTGGAGATTAAGATACCGAACTTTCTGGATAGCTGGTTCAGTCTCTTCACCGCATATTTCCTATCCGTAACTGGAGCCCATGTGCTAGCCGCATACAGGACGATCGGTTCCACCACGGCAGTGTATATGAGTCTTGTAATGTCAGAGTTAAGTCCCCAGTTCGCTCTTGTAGCTGTAGCCACTGCCTGGTAAATACCGACCGCCCTCCTGCACACATTGTGAAGATGTGTTTTAAACGTAAGTTTTGAGTCGATCGTCAGTCCGAGCACCTTTAACTCACTTCCAATGCCTATATCTACTCCATTGAGAACAAAATGTGGGGCATCATATTTGATTCTCCTGGTGACCACGATTGCCTGAGTTTTGTGAGCCGCAAACTTCATCTTGCTCTTTTTACCCCAGTCTGCGACACATTCCAGTGCTGTGTTGACGATTCTATTTAACTCAGTCACGGTGTTGGCGGTTGCGATCACCAGGATATCATCGGCAAAGGCCTGTATATGGGCCTCAAGGTGCTCAGCCTCTTCCAAGAGTGTATCCATTTGTAAATTCCACATCAGAGGGCCACAGGTTGACCCCTGGATGCAGCCTCTGCTAGTTACTCTGTCAACTTGTTCCCCAGCATACTGCACACGTACCGATCTCCCGGACAAGTAGCTCTGTATGAGGAGCAGCAAGTCCGAGGGGCATCCTTTTTGTATTAGCTGATTTAGTATTAAGGGCCACCATGCGCAATCGAATGCCCCCTCAATATCCAGGGACAAGACTGCTACAATTTTCTTCGCAGCCACCCCTAGCTTTATAATGTTTACTGCATCGTAAAGAGCGTCTTCCGTGCTAGTTTGGGGCATAAAGCCATACTGACGTCTACTGAGTAGCCCTCGACTGCCCAAGTGCCACATCAGTCTAGTTGTAAACATTTTCTCGAGTACTTTGCCGAAAACAGGTAGGAGTCCAATAGGTCTATAAGACTTCGGGGCAGTATAGTCCTCTTTTAGGGGTTTTGGAATAATCCTGATAATAGCGAGTTTCCATCTCGCAGGAAAATGGCCGATTTCCAAACATTTATTCGTGATTGCCAGGAACAGGCCCCCCGAGTGGAGAATTGCTCTGTAACATATGTCTGCTGTGAAGCCATCTTCTCCCGGCGCCTTTGTAGTCCCGATATTCTTAATCACATTTAAGAGTTCATGCCTTTGAAACATGGTGAACGATGGCCTCGTAGCCTCCCAATCTCGTCTTAAAATCTGCATGTGTTCTTCTGTCTCCATCCTCATGGTTGCCTGTTCCTGACTGTCTGTGTGTAGGTTGTCTTCCGGATAAAATGTGTCAGCGAGTAGATCAGCTGACTGCCTAGGGTTCAAAGTCTCTCCTGCCCCAGTCCTTAAAAGTGAGTCAGCCTGTCGAGTCGATATAGATAAAGCCTTATAGACTTGCTCCCACATGGTCTCCTTCCTTTGACCCGTACAATATTCAATCCAGCTCGTGGTCCTGGTCCTTATAATTGCTTCCTTATATTTATCCAGCTCCTCGAGGTACTCTTTTACCAAAAAAGGCCTCCTTCGCCTATTCGATCCACGTATTCTGTTACGACGTCTAATCACCTCAGCCTTTTGCAGCGTGAGTTCCTTTGTCCACCACTTCAGCTTCCTAGATTTACGAGCACTGACCGCAGGCATGCTTTCAGTACATGCTTGCGAAACACAGACTGTAAACTCTTCAACGAATCGATCTAGGCTATCTGGATCACATATGGTATCAAGTCTGCTGTGGTTTACATGGTTAGCCTCCAGTTCTGTCATTAGTTTGTCATCAAAAACCCCCCAGTCTGCCCTCGCTGAGTTGTACTTCCTCGTAGTTTGCCTAGGAACATCTTCAGTACTAGATTCTGTGCGTATCTCAAATGTTATAGCTCGATGATCAGACGTCGTCACAAATCCGGTGTTAACGCACCAATTTACCACCTTTGGGAGTAGGGCATTAGTACTGGCCGTCACATCGACTATGCTTTCGTAAGCTCTACCGTTACGGAATGCGCTGAAGGTAGGCGTTCTGCCAGTATTGACCACCGCCATGTCAAGCTGGGCCAACAACTCCACATACGAAGACCCCCGGCCATCCTCCTCGCGCTCACCCCACCATCCACTCCTAGCGTTGATATCACCCGCCAAAATAACGTGCTGCGTGTCCAAACCTTGCACCGCCCGCTGAATGTGTTGTAGATATGGTTCGATGTCCTCGGTTCCCTCCAGATACACCGAGACTATACCCAATCTGAGCCTACCTAACATTACAACTACACATGCTATATTCTCACTACATAGATTAGGGTATTCTGCAAGTACCAATTGATCGTTGACAATGACGATAGCGGACTTCACAGGTTTGTCACCATTGTAAGCCTGTATCACTTTATGAGAACCCATTCTGGTGAAGCCTCGGTTCCCAACGTATGGTTCCTGTAAAAGAATGAGGGAGTAGTTCTGGGTGAGTGCTTCACCAAGACACTCCTGACTAGCAGTCAGTCCCCTGCCCAAATTAAGCTGCAGTATCTTAATGCCAGGTATGGATGGCTGTGCAGTGGTGGATTCGGCTGATCTATTGTTGCTGCCCGTCCCATCCTCAGCAATAACTTATGACCGTTCGGGCCAGCCGGTCGAATCTCTGCCATTCTGGGCATTGACTGCTATAAGCAGGGTGCGCCCCGGTGACGCCGGTCCTGCAGTTGGCGCATTTAGGCTCCATGCCCCGAGTGCACTCCCTGGTATCATGCTTCCCAGCACAATACCCGCAATGCTGCTGGCCTTCACAATTCCTGGCCTCATGGCCAAATCCCAGGCACCTGTAGCATTGCTTGATTGGGGACTGGTCCACAGCACGGATGACCTGGTAGCCGATCTTCACCCTCTGGTCTCTGAAGATGTGCCAGACATCCGGGCTGACCTCCAAGATGACATTTGAGAGGCACTCGGTCCTGTGCTTTGCCCTCCTCAGCACCCTTATGGTACCTTTATTGGCCGCGGACAGCATTGTAGCATTTTGCCTCTTAATTGCCACAGTGAGCTGCTCGTTGGACATGTCATTCGACACTCCTACCAGCTTCAGCTGTGGCAGCTTAGGCGCTGGCTCCGTTACTGTGAACTCATGACTGAGGTTTCTGATCGCGCTACTCATCTTAGTCTTATCTGTATCAGAGTCCACAGTAACCACAACTCTGCTATTTCTGCCTTTCCGGACCCCACTCACACCGATTCCCAGTTGAACCACGTCTACACCTTTCTTAATGGCAGTTATTATGTCTTCACTGCTCTTACGGGGATCAACGGACTCGATGACAACCGCTCGACGAGGGACCGTTAGTGAATCCACATACGCCGGCCTTTTTGCGCTGGTGTCCTCCGTCCGGATCACCTCCAAACTTTTCCTGGAGCTATCACTGGTGCGCTCACGCAGGTCAGATTTCAGCGTTTCAACTGAGGTTCGGATCGGTCCCACCGTCTCTACCACAGTCTCAAACGCCTGCTTCACTTCCCCTCTCAGGGACGCAATGGTGTCGGCCGTCTTTGAGCCAAGCTCCTTTGCCGATAAGGTCACACCCTGTAGGGCCTCTATTCCCTGCATAACGGCTTCCAAAGTTGTCTCTGAAGCTTCCACAGTCTTAAGCTCTGCGATGTCAGTCCTTACAGCCTTTAATTCCGCCATAATCGACTCCAAGTGGGCAGTCTGAAGCTCAACCTGGTCAGGTGGCGAGTCAATAATGGCTGGTGGTGGTCGTGAAGTGGGTGGTGGGAATGATGGTGCCGTGAACTGGCTCTGATGGATAACCAGATTTAGAGAGTCAAGGATGTTGTTCATCTCGGATCTCATCACTCCCATCCACCCACCGAGTTTATCGAACTCTTTGCAGATTACTGCGCTAGAATCACCCTGGGGCCCTTCTTTGGCTTCTAAAAGTGCTCGCAGAGCAGTGAACTGTGACTCCAGGCCATTCACCGTCTTTATGGGGCCATCCAGCTCAAAACTCAGCCATCCTCTAATTGCCTCGCTAGCCTTATGAGTCTCCTCCAGCCTTTCCTGAACCTGTATGAGCCGATCTGACAGAGAGCCACGCAGCTCCAGCAACTGCCTCGTATGAGCTCTCTCCACTCGAACCAGCTCACGTGCCGCTCGGGCCTTCTCTTTTTCGAGGGCCATCCTATGCCTTGAGCGTGATTCCGCCAGTGAGAGAGACAACTCATACATCGACTGGAGGCAATCTGTGGCTGTCACTTTATTTTCCCTCTTCATATTTCCGGCTGTCTCTATAGCCTCTTTTGCGGTAAGAAACAGTTCATTTGCGCGAGCTGCGGCCTGGTCCATTGGGACCCCCGCCCACTTCAGGGCCGGAGGGAGCATTGATCGCCTACTGACAATGCTCTCAAGGTCCGACCAATCGTCCTCCAGTCCCGACGTGGGCCTTGGTATGCCAAGCTGGTCCAGCTCCTCGTCCAACTCCTCCTGGGTAAGCGGCGGTCCCTCAGAAACTGGGCTCGCAGTTCTCTCCGATATTGTATGGAACTCCGAGTTATGGGAAGGACTAACCTCAGGGACAGAAGTGGAATCTCCACGCCTCTCCGCTGTCGCGCTCTTGACCAGGGCTCTGATGCGCAGAGGTTCCGGTCTGTGCCCCTTCGGCCTCGCAAGCCTTGCCTTTGACTTCGCGGAGGTTTCTGAGCGTGAGGCGGATGATTCCGTTTTGGCAGCCCCCGCCATGGAGTCCCCACTGCCCTCCTCTAACAACCAAATGTCCTCGGACAGCAGTGGTGAGGTGACGCTCTCCTCCCTGTTCACCGAAGCCGCACCAGAGAGAGCCTGTATCACCTGCTCATCCATTGGTACAAGTGGTGAAGACCCCTCCACGACAGCAGGCAAGGCGGCGCCAAGATCCTGACTAGTACTGTCCGAAGGTGGCACCGCGGCACCCGATGCAACGCTTGCACGAGCGGGTATCTCGGCAGCGGCTACCACCCTAGGGGTCTTACGGACGGGGGTGCGCGCCCAGGGAGATGCCTGAGCAGGATTTGCCGGCACCTTTCGTTTTCGGGTCTGCTTGGCTGGAGAAGCACTGCGAATGGGCGAGTAAAAAACTACAGGCTTCCTCACACGACCTTTCCCCGTTCCCTTCGTGGATTGTGTTGACTTCTGTGTTGATTGTGAACCAGACGACATCGTGAAATTTTTCTTTATTAAAAAAAAAAAAAAAAAAAAAAAAAAAAAAAAAAAAAAAAAAAAAAAAAAAAAAAAAAAAAAAAAAAAAAAAAAAAAAACTACTCTCACTGATGCACCGTGATGGGAGATTACTCCCAGTGGAAATCCGAGTCTCCTACGACCAGCGGTTAACGAGTTATCACCAATCTTGTAAATCCAAGATGGCTGACAAAATGGCGGCTGAAATCTTGTTCTTGTTGTAACTCGGGACCCAGTGGTCGCAGAAGCGCAGAAAAAGAACCACCTGTATTGCCGTAACGTCTTCTGTCACAATCCACTCGAATTCGGTCACGCTATTCGGTCACTTGGGAATGACCTGGGACTAATCCCAGATGATAGGAAACGCTGCGGCAAGACCGCCTCCGAAAACCCCGTTCTTCTACGGCCCCCGGTTCCAAAGTTATGACCACTTTTATAAAAACAAAATGGCGGTACAAAATGGCCGCCGAATTTTGTTTGGCCGATATCTCCGGAACCACAGGTCGCAGAGACGCGGGAAAAAGCGTACTGACCTCGGCCAGTAAACGTCCGTCCCAATCCACAGAAATCTCGACGCAAATTTCCCCCCTCTCCAATCTCCCTCGAATCACACTCAGAAGGTAGAACAACACTTGGGAAAGCTTTTCACGAAAACCCGGTCTCAATCGGACGCTCGGTTGCGAAGATACGGCCGGTTTTGTAAAACCAAAATGGCGGAACAAAATGGCCGCTAAATGTTCAGACGCCCGTATCTTCGGCCCCGAGGGTCGCAGAAATACGGGAAAAGCACTGTCGTTCTCACCTCCACGCCCTATACAGGCTCCTGAGCCTCACTTTCACTGAAATTTTTAGTGCTGAATTTCAGGATTCCTTATGCCCCCAGGCAAGGGGGTACTGCAGGCTCTCCGAATCTGGAAACCCGGTCTTCCCTGGCCGCCTGGTTCCGGAGCTATCACAGAATGAAAAAACCCAAGATGGCCGCCAAGATGGCGGCGATTTGGTCAAACCTTGATTTCTCCGGTCTCCGCGGTCCCAGGAGTGCCGAGTTTGGGCTCCCCGAGCTGGGCAGGATCTACGCTATAGTTCTATGGTACAGGTACAGCAGTACAAAGCGCCTTTCAGGAGATATCCTGAAAATACCTGAAACCGCTGTAACTTCCCAGTGCGTGGTCCGATTACCTTGAAATTGGTGCCAGTCGACAGAACTCCACGGCCCGCAGATTTTGGTAGTCCAAAAGTTTTTTTTAGGCACCCCCCCTCCGGGATAATAAAGGGGGAAGAAATAAACCAATAATTGTTGTATCTTGGAAACAGGGGCTACTAAAATTTTGAAAATTTGCAGCCAGATACAACCTTACCTACGCTAACAGATGACACCACCAAAACCCACGCGCCACGTACAGGGACCCCAGGAACAAGTTTTGAAAAATTAATTTTCAAACCTTTTCAGCCTCCTCGTCCCGGTCACTAAAAATCCGCTTTAAGCGGAATCCGGTAGAGTTCAGCCGACTACTTAATTCTAATATATACAATTACACATAAAAAACAAAAAAAACAAATTTATGGGCAGTGGGGGGGATTTTCTGAATTTCAGGCTTAACTAAAGAACCGCAAGTACAAAAAAACTGAAAATCAGTATGGCGGTACGTCTTGTGACGTAGGTGAAGCTGAAAGTTTCAAATCCCACGCGCCACTTATATTCCAGAAGTTATTGCCACTTAAGTAATAAATTTTCTAATTAACGTAGCTACTAAACCGAGATCGCTAAAAATCGCCTGAAACCGATTTAATGATGGCACAAGCAAGGCGCACCAGATGGTACCCCGAAATTGTTCAAAAAGTCCTCGGATCACGGACCTCGTGGCCACGTGGTTTTCAGACTTTCTTGAGGTTAGGTTAGGTTAGGTTAGGTTAGGTTAGGTTAGGTTAGGTTAGGTTAGGTTAGGTTAGGTTAGGTTAGGTTAGGTTAGGTTAGGTTAGGTTAGGTTAGGTTAGGTTAGGTTAGGTTAGGTTAGGTTAGGTTAGGTTAGGTTAGGTTAGGTTAGGTTAGGTTAGGTTAGGTTAGGTTAGGTTAGGTTAGGTTAGGTTAGGTTAGGTTAGGTTAGGTTAGGTTAGGTTAGGTTAGGTTAGGTTAGGTTAGGTTAGGTTAGGTTAGGTTAGGTTAGGTTAGGTTAGGTTAGGTTAGGTTAGGTTAGGTTAGGTTAGGTTAGGTTAGGTTAGGTTAGGTTAGGTTAGGTTAGGTTAGGTTAGGTTAGGTTAGGTTAGGTTAGGTTAGGTTAGGTTAGGTTAGGTTAGGTTAGGTTAGGTTAGGTTAGGTTAGGTTAGGTTAGGTTAGGTTAGGTTAGGTTAGGTTAGGTTAGGTTAGGTTAGGTTAGGTTAGGTTAGGTTAGGTTAGGTTAGGTTAGGTTAGGTTAGGTTAGGTTAGGTTAGGTTAGGTTAGGTTAGGTTAGGTTAGGTTAGGTTAGGTTAGGTTAGGTTAGGTTAGGTTAGGTTAGGTTAGGTTAGGTTAGGTTAGGTTAGGTTAGGTTAGGTTAGGTTAGGTTAGGTTAGGTTAGGTTAGGTTAGGTTAGGTTAGGTTAGGTTAGGTTAGGTTAGGTTAGGTTAGGTTAGGTTAGGTTAGGTTAGGTTAGGTTAGGTTAGGTTAGGTTAGGTTAGGTTAGGTTAGGTTAGGTTAGGTTAGGTTAGGTTAGGTTAGGTTAGGTTAGGTTAGGTTAGGTTAGGTTAGGTTAGGTTAGGTTAGGTTAGGTTAGGTTAGGTTAGGTTAGGTTAGGTTAGGTTAGGTTAGGTTAGGCTAGGTTAGGTTAGGTTAGGTTAGGTTAGGTTAGGTTAGGTTAGGTTAGGTTAGGTTAGGTTAGGTTAGGTTAGGTTAGGTTAGGTTAGGTTAGGTTAGGTTAGGTTAGGTTAGGTTAGGTTAGGTTAGGTTAGGTTAGGTTAGGTTAGGTTAGGTTAGGTTAGGTTAGGTTAGGTTAGGTTAGGTTAGGTTAGGTTAGGTTAGGTTAGGTTAGGTTAGGTTAGGTTAGGTTAGGTTAGGTTAGGTTAGGTTAGGTTAGGTTAGGTTAGGCTAGGTTAGGTTAGGTTAGGTTAGGTTAGGTTAGGTTAGGTTAGGTTAGGTTAGGTTAGGTTAGGTTAGGTTAGGTTAGGTTAGGTTAGGTTAGGTTAGGTTAGGTTAGGTTAGGTTAGGTTAGGTTAGGTTAGGTTAGGTTAGGTTAGGTTAGGTTAGGTTAGGTTAGGTTAGGTTAGGTTAGGTTAGGTTAGGTTAGGTTAGGTTAGGTTAGGTTAGGTTAGGTTAGGTTAGGTTAGGTTAGGTTAGGTTTTTTTTTTTTTTTTTTTTTTTTTTTTTTTTTTTTTTATAACCTGTCCGGGCGCAAGGCCCGGCCCGCGAGCTAATTTCCCCTGACACAGGTCAGAGACTTTATTTTCTTACATCTACTGTCTACTTTCTAATGTGGGATCAGGTTTTTGGGTTGTAAATTTATTTTCCTTATTTTTGGGATCTGGGGTTCTACTCTACTCCTATCATTTTATTATCGTTATTTTTATTTCTACTTACATACATATCTTGCTTCGATTATGATCTAGACATTGTACCCTTACATCTTTAATATTATAACTTCTTAAACTATTACATACTTATTCTAGTTTACATGAGTTGTATATTCTTGTTTTACATATATGCTGTTTATATATATCTTAATATATATAACACACATAACTTATTTATCTAGTTTTATTTTTTGCTATGACTTTATTTCCTATTTTTACACAATATTCTATGAAACTATCTCTAAGTACCTTATCTACAATTATATTATTTACATTTTCACGTTTTAAAACAATCCCAAGTTTCTGCTCTAGTTCGTACCTTTCCCGACCGTATATTGGACACTCTATCAGGACATGCGCCGCCGTTTCACTGATACCAGGCTCACATGGGCAGGATGGGTCCTCTTTACACTTAAACCGGTTTAAGTATTCAGAGAACCCACCGTGCCCGGTAATCATCTGGGTGAGCACTCCTGTGGGCTCTATCATTCTAACAATGTTATAGGCTTGCAGCGCATCCGGGAAGAACAATTTCGTTGCGCCTGCTGTTACACCTGATTTATATCTCCGATTCCATCTATCAAGCGAATCCATACGGATTTGTCGCTTGACAAATGAAACCGGACATAGGTCGTAATCTGGCTTCCTCTTAATCCTCAGCGCCGCATCTTTCGCAAGCTCGTCTGCGCGCTCGTTGCCTTCGAGTCCTGCGTGGGCCTTTATCCAGAATAGTGTGACCTTCTTATCCTGGTTCCTAATGGTTCCCATATTTCTTCGAGTTTCTACTGCCAGGGGATGCATCGTCCAGTTGTTTGTGATTGTCTCAAGTGCCGAGCGCGAGTCACTATATATGCCAAAGGTCATCTTTGGGCTTTTAAGAACCTCTCTGGTCGCCACACATATGGCCAGCAGTTCAGCCTGGTAGACCGTACAATAGGACGGCAGCTTCAATTTCCGGTTGCTGGTCTCGGCATCATTGCTCCAGAGAGACAATGCTGCTCCGACCTTACCTTCAATTTTGCTGCCGTCCGTGTAAATCCGCACTTGTTGATCATTATGCGCGTCAACTTGCTCTTGGTCTACCAGGCTTATGAACTCAAGGCCAACATGTGTTGCTGGATGAGGGGTGTTTACGTACAGCTCCATGCGCTCCACCTCCCTGTCTCCCAGTGCTGGCTGGGGGGCCCCTCTCCTTGCCTCGTACAGAGCGGCTGCTTCCTGTATCCTTAGGTCAAGCGGAAGTACCCCAGCCAACACCAGCGCTGAGTTCAGGGAGACGGTGCGGTACGCTCTGCACAGTTTCTGTGCAAACCCACGCTGTACCGCGTTTAGTTGCTTTTGAACGCATAACTTGTTGGTCGCTGGTGCCCACACCCCTGCAGCATACATAATGACTGGCTCTACAACTGCTCTGTATATTATCCGAATAATTTCCGGATGGAGACCCCAGCTAATACGGGCTGCTTTAGCCAGTTGCCTGTAAAAACCCAGGGCCTTCCTACAGACGTTACCCACATGGTTGTTAAAGGTGAGTTTTTCGTCTATAGTCAGGCCCAAGATTTTGATTTCCTTCGCCAAGCCAATGGTGACCCCGCCCATGCTCAGATGTGGGGTATCGTATTTAAGCTTGTTTGTAAGCAACATCGCTTTTGTTTTATGCGGAGCAAACTTTAGCTTATTTTCGACACCCCACCCCCGGACATAGGCGAGAGCAGCATTTGCCCGACGTTGGACTTCGGCAGCTGTGTCTCCATCGAAAATCAAGACAACGTCGTCCGCAAAAGCCTGGCAGTAGTCCCCCCTTTGGTCCAGCCCTTTGAGCAGCGAATCTAACAGTAAATTCCAAAGGATCGGGCCTCCAATTGATCCTTGAACGCACCCTTTATTCGTTCCCTTGGAAACTTCCTCACCGGCATACCTCAACCTCACCATTCGATTTTCCAGGTAACTATCCAGTAGCCTCCTTAGATTTACGGGACACTGTTCTTCGGCCAGCCGGACCCTGATCGCAGGCCACCATGCATTATCGAAGGCTCCCTCTATGTCTAGTGATACCATTGTGATTATCTTTTTCTGTTTCAGCTTTTCGCGTATATATTGTACCAAGACATAGAGGGAGTCCTCCGTGCTCTTTTGTGGCATGAATCCAAATTGCCGGGAACTTAGCTTCGGCAGCAGGTGCCATTTTACTCTTCCAACGAGCATCTTCTCCAGAATTTTACCCATCACTGGCAATAGTCCGATCGGTCTGTATGACTTTGGCTCCGTATATTTATCTTTCCCCGGCTTCCTTAGAGCTACTACCGTCGCCTCCTTCCAGATGATCGGGAAGTGGTTCAGCTCTAGACATTTATTTGCCAGTGATAGGTAAACCTCCGGATCATGATTTATGGCTCGCTCGCAGATGTCTGCCGTCAAGCCATCCGACCCCGGGGCCTTTTTCGGGTTGAAGCTCTTCACTACGGCTTTTAGCTCCTCTGGAGTAAACGGTGGGTCATGAACTTCACCATGCTCCAACCGGTTTACTTTTTCAGCTTCAGCTCTAATACGCGTGTGACCTTCACTATCATCGTCCTTATTATCCTCCGGGTAAAACGTCTCAACCAATAGTCTGGCTGACTCATTTTGGTCCAGGATCCTTCCATCTTTCACTAGTGGCAGATCTTCCTGTCTTCTCTCTGTTCTCCTGATAACCCGGTAAATCCCTTCCCATAGCCCCTCTCTTTCTTGTTTCCCACAAAATCCCTTCCAGCTCTCAATCTGACCTTTTACCGCTTCTAACTCGTATGTTTCTTTTGCTTGCAGGTACTCTTGGATGACCTTCTCCTTTCGGACTGGCGCTGCACATCGGATCCTACGCTTCTTGGTGAGGACGTCCTGCTGGAGTTTCACGAGCTCTTCCTTCCACCATGCGAAGGTGAGTACAGTGTTATTTTTCTTTTCTGGTATACTTTCATTGCAAGACTCTACTATTGTTTTTACATATTTAACTACTGTTTGCTCTAACCAAATTTTGTTGTCTATTTTAGATATTTCTGTTCTGTTTATTTGTTCGTCCTCTAGCAACTGGGCCATTTTCTCATGAAAAAGACCCCAATTTGCTTTTTTGCTATTATATTTTCGTGTAGTACGCCTTATGTCTATGCCTTTTGCTCTGGTGGTGTTGATTTCAAAAACGATGGTGTTATGGTCTGAGCTCGTTAAAGTCTCGTCAACTCTCCAGTTTCCTATTAGGTTGAGAATATCCGATGTGCATGCCGTTAAGTCAACAAAGCTAGAGTACGTCTTATCCCCTCGTACTGTGAAGAAAGTTGGGGTGTTTCCAATGTTAAGTACCTGCAAGCCCATATCTTCGAGTGTTCCGGCCATCTCCTCTCCTCGATCGTCTACTCGGGCGCTGCCCCACCACGCACTTTTTGCATTTGCGTCTCCACCTACTATCAGTTTCCGACTGAACTTTTGCTCTAATCGCTTCAGTTGCTCCAGGTATGGCTGTATGGGTTTAGGATCGGGTTCAAAGTAGAAGGAGACCACTACAATTTCCCAAGCAGTTGTTCTCAGTTTGACCACTACGATGTTAGGCGTGGTGTATTCCGGAAACTGGATAACATCCACGTCTTCGTCAAAAACTGCAATTGCAGCTTTCGTGACTCCGTTATCCCGGTTTGTGCTTTGGAAAATTCTAACCCCGTTGTAGTCTCGCATTCTACCTAGTCCCCCCACATACGGCTCCTGGAGCAATGCGAATGCCATTTTCTTTTCGCTGGCCGCAAGCAGCAGTTCCTTTGTTGCTAGCTCTTTGCGTTGTAAATTTGCTTGGGCTGCAATGTATGGCCGTCTTTTTGTCGGCTGTGTTTGTACGCCTGGGACGCCCTTAGCAATACGCTATGGTGGCTCTAGCTAGAGCATCCCATTTCCTCCTAATCGGGCACTCCTGGCTAAATGCATTGTGGTCAATTTTCCCATCGATTTTAGCGCGAACGCAGTTGCTACATGACGGGGGGACGGCAGCAAGCCAATCTGCACATTGTGACTTCATATGAGGGCCTCCGCAATGACTACACTTTTCCAGCGTCTCTTTGCAGAAACGCCGGCCGTGCCCATAGCCGAGGCACATCGAGCATTGGACCAGTGGTGACTGGTCCGCCACTCTGACCCGCTGCAAGTCCACGTGAACCGTCTCTGCCTCAACCATTCGCTGCCAAAGTATGGGGGAGACCCTCATTACGACATGGCTGGCGTGGGGATTCCTCGTCTGTTTTTTATAGGCAAGAGTGATTCTATCGTCGCCTTCATCAAGATCTTTGAATATCCCCCGGTTTTGATTCCTCAGAGCTCGCAGTATCTCTTCATCGCTATTGTACTGTAGTACATCTTTAAGTATCACCAGGGGGTCTTTATTTCTTATTTCCTCCACATTGAGCTCGCCCGCCTTGTTAAGCCTGTCCTTGACTTTTTGTCTTTCCTCCTCTGTCCTACATCCAACAATCACCTTCCTGTCTTTAGCCTTCCTTATTTTTTCTACAACCACTCCTCCTTCCTTCGCGTTGACAGCCTTCCTAATCTTACTAAGAACTTCCTCTCCCGTTTCGGTCTCGTCCTTAGCTGTAACGATTACGGAGTGCAGAGCTGTCTGCTCAGGGAGCTGCCTCCTGGGTTGTGTTGCTACTGCACTGGCGTAGGTCTTCCTTTCTATTGTTTCCTTCAGCTCTTCCAACTTTTGGTTGTTTTCTTTCAGCAGTTGGATGTGCTCGTCAATCTTTGCCGTTAGTTCGCAGTCACTTCTTTTACTTTCGCTCGTCAAATCGGTCTCTTTCGGTTTTTCTGGCTCTGCTGTAGATTTGTTAGTTCGCCCCTTCACCGAATCCGCTTCTTTCACCAACTGAAACAGTCGATCTATTGCCTGGTTTACCTCGATTTTGATCTCTGTTTTCAGGTTTCTAGAATTGCTTAGGTGAAGTTTGGCCTTGTTGACGCAGGCTCTTGCTTCTGTTACCCGATCCAAACATTTTTGCTTGGGTGGGTCTCCTAACACCTCCAGCAAAACCATGCGTCCTGCAGCAGGTTTCGGCTTTGGGGGCTCTACCACTGCTGTTTTTGTGGGAGGAGTGTGTTTCGTTTTTACCTGTTTAGGTGGGCTCTCAACGACCTCCACCGAGGCTCTTCTAGCAGTCACTTTGTTTTCCTGTGAAGCTTGTGTAGTTCGAGGCTTTGGCTTTTGAGATTCCACCGAAACAGTTTTCTTAGGGGAAGTCCGGGTATTTACCTGTTTCTCAGGCACGCCGGCCTCCCATTCCCCAATACTCTTTCTGACGCTTGGAATAGGTTTCTGGCCAGCTTCATCCTGGATTATTGAAATCAGAGGGCCGTCGACTGTAAATGTTGTATTTACGGGAGTTCCGTCATTTGTTGTTTTAGAGGACCCAGCCCTCTGGCCCGCGGGAGGGACC
>OU342502.1:16845000-16862244 GCA_910589525.2 Ennomos quercinarius
GGATGCGGCAGCTGAAATGGCGAGATACGCTTCTCAAGTTCTCGGCCCGGCAGCTCGTCAAATGGCTTCCCTTTCTTAAGTTCGTAGAGCTCCGCGGCTTCCTTCACCCGCAGGTCTAGGGGTAATATACCAGATAAGCACAGAACTGACGTGTAGGATGCCGTCCTGTGCGCCTTCGAAATTAGTATGCCGAACTTTCTCGATACCTGGTTCAATCTTCTCATCACATATTTCTTATCCGTAGTCGACGCCCATGTGCTAGCCGCATACAAGACGATTGGCTCCACCACGGCAGTATACATGAGTCTCGTAATCTCGGGGCTAAGGCCCCAGTTTGCCCTTGTTGCTGTGGCTACTGCCTGGTAAATTCCGACCGCCTTCCTGCACACATTCTGTAAGTGCGTCTTATATGTAAGCTTCGAATCGATTGTCAATCCTAGCACTTTTAGTTCCCTGCCGATCTCAATGTTGACCCCCGCCATTACAAAACGCGGGGCGTCATATTTGAGCCTCCTCGTGACAACAATTGCCTGAGTCTTATGGGCTGCGAAACGCATCTTGCTCGCCTCCCCCCATCTTGCGACGCACTCCAATGCCGTGTTCACGATCCTGTTTAACTCAGGCACTGTATCAGACACCGCAATAAGCAGGATATCATCTGCGAATGCCTGGATATGAGCCTCCAGACATTGTGCCTCCTCCAAGAGCGGGTCCATCTGCAAATTCCACAGAAGTGGACCACATGTAGACCCCTGGATACACCCTTTGTTGGTGACCTTGTCCACTTGTTCCCCAGCGTACTGGACGCGTACTGCCCTCTCAGATAGATAACTCCTTATCAACAGCAACAGTTCTGGAGGGCACCTTTTCCGCATCAACTGCTTAAGTATCAGAGGCCACCATGCGCCATCAAACGCTCCCTCAATATCCAAGGATAACACCGCAACGATCTTTTTGTCAGCTACTCCCTGTTTTATCATGCCCACAGCATCATACAGGGCGTCCTCCGTGCTGACTTGGGGCATAAATCCATATTGTCGCTGACTCAATAACCCCTGACTGCCCAGATGCCACATTAGTCGGTTTGTTACCATCTTCTCTAGTATCTTCCCAAAAACCGGAAGGAGTCCAATAGGCCTATATGATTTCGGGACAGAGTAGTCCTCTTTCAAAGGCTTAGGGATCACTCTGATTACGGCTATCTTCCACGTCACGGGAAAGTAACTCAGCTCCAGGCACTTGTTAGTGATAGCCAGGAACAGGCCTCCCGAACGGAGAATTACCCTATAGCAAATATCTGCAGTGAAGCCATCTTCCCCTGGAGCCTTAGTGGTACCAATGCTCTTAACCACACGCAGAAGTTCATGGCTCTGGAACGCGGTGTACATTGACTTCACTGCCTCGCCGCCATGTTCTAAGGCTTGGATATAACTGTCCGTCTCCATCCGCAAGGCTGCCTGTTCCCGACTGTCCGTACGCGGATCATCCTCCGGGTAAAATGTGTCCGCCAGTAAACTGGCTGACTCCCTGGGCCCTAACACTTCCCCGGCCGTACCCTTTAGCAGCGAGTCACTTTTGCGGGTTGTTATTGTTAACGCCTTATAAACATGCTCCCACATAGACACCTTCCTCTGGCTTGTACAGTACTCCTTCCAGCTTGTTATCCTCGTATTTATGACCTCCTCCTTGTAGACCTCTAACGCCTCCAGGTAGTCCTGAACCAGGTATGGTCTTCTTCGCCTGTTCGCCCCACGTATCCTACTACGACGCCGGATCACCTCCGCTTTTAGCATCGTGAGCTCCTTCGTCCACCACTTGAGTTTCCGTGATCTCTGCGCGCTGACCACCGGCATACTTTCCTTACATGCCAGCGACACACAGACTGTAAAGTCTCCGATGAGCTGGTTGAGGCCTTCCGGGTCTTTAATAGAGTCAACTGCCCCCGGGTTTAAGTTTTTTTCAAGTAGTTCTCTTGCCAGTATGTCGTCAAAGACCATCCAGTCTGCCCTCGCCGTGTTATAAATCCTTGTTGTCCGCCTAGGAATGTCTCCAGTGTGTGTTCCAGTATGCAATTCAAACGTTATCGCTCGGTGATCCGACGTCGTCACAAGGTTGGTGTTCACCTTCCAGTTGTCAATGTCCGGGAGGATCGCAGCAGTGCACGCAGTCACGTCAACGATACTTTCGTAGGCCCGGTTGTTTCGGATTGCAGTGAACGTTGGTGTTCTGCCCGTATTAAGAACCGCCATGCCCAACTGTGCCAACAGCTCCACATATGCCGTCCCCCGGTGGTCCTCCTCCCGCTCTCCCCACCAGTTGCTCTTCGCATTGATGTCGCCTGCCAAAATGACGTACGATGTGTTCATGCTCTGCACAGCCCGCTGAATGTGCTGCAGGTATGGTTCGATGTCCTCAGTCCCCTCGAGATATACCGAGACGAGACCCACTCTACGCCCACCTACCACTATCACTACACAAGCAATATTTTCCGTACAAAGTTTAGGATACTCAGCCACTACCAACTGATCGCTAACAATGATGATGGCGGACTTAACTGGCTTTTCGCCACTATAATGTTGAATAGTTTTGCAAGAGCCCATCTTAGTAAAACCGCGATTCCCGACATATGGCTCCTGCAACATTAGGACAGAATAGTTATTTTGTAAGGCCTCTCTGAGGCATTCCTGGCTGGCTACCAGACCCCTACCCAAGTTCAACTGCATAATCTGCAGAGCAACTCTGTGCACCTGGGGAGCGCTACCACTGCTTGAACATGCCGATGAGCCCGTATCGTCCTCAGCAATAACTTATAACCGACCGGGCAAGCCGATCAAACTTCCGCCACTCAGGGCATTGATCGCTATAGGCAGGGTGCGCCCGGTCAGTGCCATCTCTACAATTGACACAACTGGGTTCAGTGCGGCGCGGGCATGTTCTTGTGTCGTGGCTATCCGCACAATATCCGCACCTCTCAGGACTGCCACAGTTACGCGCCTCATGACCGAACCCAAGGCACCTGTAACACTGCCTAATAGGGGACTGATCGCAGGCCCTTATCACCTGATAGCCAACCCGGACCCTGTTATCCCTGAGGGCATGCCAGATCTCGGGACTGACCTCCAGTATAACGTTGGAGAGGCAGCCCGATCTGTGCTTGGTCCTTCTCAAAACCCTCAAACTGCCCTTGGCAGCCTCTTTGAGAACGTCGACATTCTGGCTCCTAATCGC
This sequence comes from Ennomos quercinarius, assembly GCA_910589525.2. Lineage (NCBI taxonomy): Eukaryota > Metazoa > Arthropoda > Insecta > Lepidoptera > Geometridae > Ennomos > Ennomos quercinarius. Next base: position 16,848,229 of record OU342502.1, read on the forward strand.
CTCCACGAGCTTGTCACTACTCATATCATTCGTAACCCCAACCAGTCGGAGCTGTGGTAACTTTGGCGGCGGCTCAGTGACGGTGAACCCGGAACTAAGTTTTTTGATGGCAGAGCTCATCTTAGATTTGTCCCTGTCCGAATCCATCGTCACGACGACCCTACAGTTCCGCCCTTTACGCAACCCATTCACGGCTATACCCAAGCCCACCACATCCACGCCTTTTTTTATTTCCGTGATAATGTCATCGCTCGACTTCCTTGGGTCGACAGACTCCACTATCACCGCGCGACGGGGTGTGGTGAGCGTGTCAACATAAGAGGGTCTCTTTGAAGGAAGTGGCTCCATTCTAGCCGCATCCGCTCTAGGTTGTGGATACTCGGGCTGGTGGTCTTGCATCTCACGCCGCATGGTTTCTACCGCAGTTCGTATCGGCCCGACCGTTTCCACAACCGACTCGAACGCCTCCTTGACTTCGCCCCGCAGTGACAAGATGCTATCCGCAGTCTGGGTATGTGCCGCAGCAGTTATAAGCGCTGTACTCTGCAAGGCAGCGATTCCGTCCTCCACAGCCGTCATGGGCTGCAATGGGGTCTCTCTATTTTTCAGCTCAGCCAATTCCGCCCGCAAAGCCCTCAGCTCTATCATGACTGGCTCCAGGTTGATCTCCGAATCGGCATGCCCCTGTATGGGTGTTGGCGGTGGCAATGCCACACGGCTGACTTCCCCGGTCTCGCTTTGTTGGATGAGGCGGTTCAACAAATCGAGGACATTGTTAACCTCAGACCGCATCACTCCCATCCAGTTGGTCATTACTGTGTAATTCTGCTGGTCAGAATCGCATCCACTGGAAGGGGTGGCGTCCCTGGCTGCTATAGCCGTATTGAGGGTCTGAAGCCTCGATTCCAAGCCATTTATCACCTTGATTGGCCCATCCAACTCAAAATTTAGCCAGCCCCACATCGCTTCCGCCACCTTATGGGTCTTCTCGAGCGTAAGCCGGGATTCCTCAACCTTGCTAGTAAGGGAGGTACGCAGCTCCATCATCTGTCTCATGTGCGCCCGCTCCACCCGAACTAACTCCTTCGCTGCCCGAGCTCGCTCTTGCTCAACCGAGACTTTATGTCGGGAACGCGAGTCTGACAGCGAAAGAGTCAGCTCGTACAGAGACTGCAAACATTCATGGGCCTCGGCCTTACTCTCTCTCCGCATATTCCCTGCCCTCTCGAGCGCCTCCTTTCCAGTTAATAGCAGCTCGTTGGCCCTTATGGTTGCCTGGTCCATCGGGATACCCGTCCAGGTGAGGGTGGATGGAAGCATTGAGCGCCGACTGACCACGCTCTCCACGTCCGACCAGTCCTCATCCAACCCTGACATTGGTCTGGCTATTCCCAGCTTATCCAATTCTTCCTCTAGCTCCAGCCGGTCTACTTCCGAGTTTCCAGCCGAATTTACATCCGAACTTCCGTTCGGGATCGTATGGAACTCGGTATCCTTGCTGGGGCTATCCTCTAATATTGGGTGGAAGTCAGCCCGCATCTCAGCCACCGCGCTCTGCACTAGGGCCTTGATACGCAGAGGCTCCGGCTTGGATCTTTTCATTTTAATAGGTTTCCCACTCGCTCGCGTACTGTCACTTGGCTTCGATGATAGTGATTCCGCCAGAACCGATCCAGCCGTAGACCCACCACTGACCTCCTCAAGAAGCCAGATGTCCTCCGAGAGCAAGGGAGATATGACTTCCCTTTCCGGCTCCAGAGGTCCAAGGTCCTCGCTAAGATTTGCCACCGAAAACCCTGGGCCCGGGGCCGGTAAGCCCCCGGGTGACTCCGCAATCCGACCGGGGTCGATGACTGGACGCAGCGAGTCGCCCACAATGACAGCACTGGACCCACCTACAGGGGGCACAGGCGGAACAGCCGAGAGCGTTGCCAGTTGTTCAGGCAACTTCGGATTTTCCCCATCCAGCCCTCTCACAGTCGACGCCACTGGCGACCCCGGAGCAGAACGCACCGTTGTGGTCGAAACACCCTTGCCCCTTTTCGCCTTCCGTGACGGTGTGGGTATCGACGAGGCCACCACAGAGCGGGCCGGAACCTTCCGCTTACGAGATTCCGATATCGGCGGCGTGTGCGCAGGCGACTGGTGCGCGGGTCCCTTCCCGCCCCGGCCCCTTGCCGTGCCCTTTGATGATTTCGAGGTCGCAGACATGTCTAGAGATGGGCCTAGACCCGAGCAACGTAACGGTGGTAGTTCCGCTTCTCTACGACCACCGGTTCCCGAGCTACAGACTTTTTATATATATTAAAGATGGCGGAACAAAATGGCGGACGAAGGAAATGCACAGAAAACGTTCCCAGAAAACAGGAGCCCACGCGGGAATGCCAGCAGTGAAAATCCCAACTCTCTACGCTGCTTAGTTCCAGAGTTATGGCAGTTTACAACAATCCAAGATGGCGGAACAAAATGGCCGACCAATCTTGCCTCGCCAATAACTCCAGAACCCCGAGCCCCAGAAGCGCAGGAAAAAGATGAACAGGGTCCCCCTGGCCAACCGTACCCGATTCCGTCAAAATCGCACCCAAAATCGACAGCCCACAGAACCGTCTCCGAACTATTTCCTATCGGTAGGGAATTCCCTTGCAAGGTCAGCCTCGAAAATCCCAAGTCGCTACGACCCCCGGTTCCAAAGTTATGTCGATTTTAAGAAAAACAAAATGGCGAAACAAAATGGCCGCTCTTTTTTGTTTCGACTATAACTCCGGACCCAGAGACCGCAGAAACGCGGGAAAAAGACTGGCACGGTTGCCGCCCTAACGCGCATCCGAATCCGGGAAAATCCGGACCAGATTTTTACACCCCTCGGATATCCCCGGAAACCCACGGAAAAGACGGGAAACCCTCTGCTGAACCCAACACAGAAAACCCCAATCCTCTACGACGTCTGGTTCCGAAGAAAACACCTTTTTACCAAAAACAAGATGGCGGACCAAAATGGCCGCCAAATGTTTGAAGGCCCGTATCTTCGGCCCCAGATATCGGAGAGACACACGGAAAAAAGGACAGAGCTCACCTCAGCGCCCTCTACCAGCCGACACTGGTTTCAGCTACTGAAATTTTCAGTTCCGAATTCCGGCCCAAGGGTGTGCTCCCGTCACCGAGACCGATCCGCAGCTCCCAGCACCGGAAACCCCGATGCGATCGGCCAACCCGTTTAGGAGTTATGGCCAAAACAAAAAATCCAAGATGGCGGCCAAAATGGCCGTCGTTTGGACTAACCTCAATAACTCCGCTCTCCGTTGGGCTAGGATGGCCGTTCTTGGGTTCCCTGTGACCGGCAAGACAAGACCCACGTCCCGGTACAGGTGTTTCAGTGGTCCGATGCTTCTTTCAGGAGCTATCCTGAAGAATACTGAAAATACGATAACTCCTGAACCACTGCAGCTACTACCTTGAACCAAGTGCCGACAGGTACGTCTCAACAAGCCGCTTCCTCTGAGGTACCAAGAAATGCCGCACGCCCACGCCTGCCCCAGAAATAAGGGGGGGGGGAGGAAAACCAATTAATTGGAAATTTCTCCCAAAGTACTTGACCTAAAAATCCAAAATTTTTAGGCAACTTACAAACGTGCCTGGCGCCTCCGATCCGCTCGTCAAAACCCACGCGCCAGCTGGTACCACTCAGATATAGTGTTTTGAAAATTAAATTTCTTAACCTTTATAGTCGGCAGCTTGCAGCAGCTAAAAATCAGCTGATGGCGGGAATCAGAGCCGAATATGGTGTTTTGTGTGTGTGTAAACTTAAAACTAATAAAAGTCCGCGCCGGACGAAACTGTTGGTGGTGGGAGGATTTTTCACTAAATTGGCTGTAATTTCAGGACCGCTTCAATGAAAATTTCAAAATTAGGCCAAAAGATGCGCCTGCACGTCCCGGTGCTACTCACACCTCCAAATCCCACGCGCCACCACAAACAGCAGAGTTATTAACTTTTCCAATATCTATTTTCTAAGTCACGTGGTCGCTCTCCTGGAGGAGGTAAAAATCCGTTCAAAACGGGTTTGTACACTCTTAAGAGAGGTGCAACTGATGGTGTTCAGAGATTCCCCCGAAAAGCCCGAAATCACGGACCTCGTGGCCACGTGGTTTTCGGACTTTTGGTAATATCTCGCGAAGGCGCGGTCAGAAAAATCTGACAAGTACCTTGGAATGTGCGCACAAATAGGGCACAAAAAGTGGCAGTAGAAGATTGGTGGGGTACCGATCTCAAAACGGAGCCGCACGCGATTAAAGTTATTTCTCTAAAAAGAAACTAACCTAAAATCGGTTTTCCAGCTGCCGTTCCCAGGGTTTTTCAAACCCCGACCTGGAACCACCTCCACACTGCGATCCAAATCAATGCGCACAAATTGACACCACTCTCACTCCACTACGACCACGTTTACTATTTATTTCGAATTTTTTTGTGCGGAGCTATACAATTTCACTGTTTACTCGGGCGCGGGAGGACGCAGACTGGTTAGGTTAGGTTAGGTTAGGTTAGGTTAGGTTAGGTTAGGTTAGGTTAGGTTAGGTTAGGTTAGGTTAGGTTAGGTTAGGTTAGGTTAGGTTAGGTTAGGTTAGGTTAGGTTAGGTTAGGTTAGGTTAGGTTAGGTTAGGTTAGGTTAGGTTAGGTTAGGTTAGGTTAGGTTAGGTTAGGTTAGGTTAGGTTAGGTTAGGTTAGGTTAGGTTAGGTTAGGTTAGGTTAGGTTAGGTTAGGTTAGGTTAGGTTAGGTTAGGTTAGGTTAGGTTAGGTTAGGTTAGGTTAGGTTAGGTTAGGTTAGGTTAGGTTAGGTTAGGTTAGGTTAGGTTAGGTTAGGTTAGGTTAGGTTAGGTTAGGTTAGGTTAGGTTAGGTTAGGTTAGGTTAGGTTAGGTTAGGTTAGGTTAGGTTAGGTTAGGTTAGGTTAGGTTAGGTTAGGTTAGGTTAGGTTAGGTTAGGTTAGGTTAGGTTAGGTTAGGTTAGGTTAGGTTAGGTTAGGTTAGGTTAGGTTAGGTTAGGTTAGGTTAGGTTAGGTTAGGTTAGGTTAGGTTAGGTTAGGTTAGGTTAGGTTAGGTTAGGTTAGGTTAGGTTAGGTTAGGTTAGGTTAGGTTAGGTTAGGTTAGGTTAGGTTAGGTTAGGTTAGGTTAGGTTAGGTTAGGTTAGGTTAGGTTAGGTTAGGTTAGGTTAGGTTAGGTTAGGTTAGGTTAGGTTAGGTTAGGTTAGGTTAGGTTAGGTTAGGTTAGGTTAGGTTAGGTTAGGTTAGGTTAGGTTAGGTTAGGTTAGGTTAGGTTAGGTTAGGTTAGGTTAGGTTAGGTTAGGTTAGGTTAGGTTAGGTTAGGTTAGGTTAGGTTAGGTTAGGTTAGGTTAGGTTAGGTTAGGTTAGGTTAGGTTAGGTTAGGTTAGGTTAGGTTAGGTTAGGTTAGGTTAGGTTAGGTTAGGTTAGGTTAGGTTAGGTTAGGTTAGGTTAGGTTAGGTTAGGTTAGGTTAGGTTAGGTTAGGTTAGGTTAGGTTAGGTTAGGTTAGGTTAGGTTAGGTTAGGTTAGGTTAGGTTAGGTTAGGTTAGGTTAGGTTAGGTTAGGTTAGGTTAGGTTAGGTTAGGTTAGGTTAGGTTAGGTTAGGTTAGGTTAGGTTAGGTTAGGTTAGGTTAGGTTAGGTTAGGTTAGGTTAGGTTAGGTTAGGTTAGGTTAGGTTAGGTTAGGTTAGGTTAGGTTAGGTTAGGTTAGGTTAGGTTAGGTTAGGTTAGGTTAGGTTAGGTTAGGTTAGGTTAGGTTAGGTTAGGTTAGGTTAGGTTAGGTTAGGTTAGGTTAGGTTAGGTTAGGTTAGGTTAGGTTAGGTTAGGTTAGGTTAGGTTAGGTTAGGTTAGGTTAGGTTAGGTTAGGTTAGGTTAGGTTAGGTTAGGTTAGGTTAGGTTAGGTTAGGTTAGGTTAGGTTAGGTTAGGTTAGGTTAGGTTAGGTTAGGTTAGGTTAGGTTAGGTTAGGTTAGGTTAGGTTAGGTTAGGTTAGGTTAGGTTAGGTTAGGTTAGGCTAGGTTAGGTTAGGTTAGGTTAGGTTAGGTTAGGTTAGGTTAGGTTAGGTTAGGTTAGGTTAGGTTAGGTTAGGTTAGGTTAGGTTAGGTTAGGTTAGGTTAGGTTAGGTTAGGTTAGGTTAGGTTAGGTTAGGTTAGGTTAGGTTAGGTTAGGTTAGGTTAGGTTAGGTTAGGTTAGGTTAGGTTAGGTTAGGTTAGGTTAGGTTAGGTTAGGTTAGGTTAGGTTAGGTTAGGTTAGGTTAGGTTAGGTTAGGTTAGGTTAGGTTAGGTTAGGTTAGGTTAGGTTAGGTTAGGTTAGGTTAGGTTAGGTTAGGTTAGGTTAGGTTAGGTTAGGTTAGGTTAGGTTAGGTTAGGTTAGGTTAGGTTAGGTTAGGTTAGGTTAGGTTAGGTTAGGTTAGGTTAGGTTAGGTTAGGTTAGGTTAGGTTAGGTTAGGTTAGGTTAGGTTAGGTTAGGTTAGGTTAGGTTAGGTTAGGTTAGGTTAGGTTAGGTTAGGTTAGGTTAGGTTAGGTTAGGTTAGGTTAGGTTAGGTTAGGTTAGGTTAGGTTAGGTTAGGTTAGGTTAGGTTAGGTTAGGTTAGGTTAGGTTAGGTTAGGTTAGGTTAGGTTAGGTTAGGTTAGGTTAGGTTAGGTTAGGTTAGGTTAGGTTAGGTTAGGTTAGGTTAGGTTAGGTTAGGTTAGGTTAGGTTAGGTTAGGTTAGGTTAGGTTAGGTTAGGTTAGGTTAGGTTAGGTTAGGTTAGGTTAGGTTAGGTTAGGTTAGGTTAGGTTAGGTTAGGTTAGGTTAGGTTAGGTTAGGTTAGGTTAGGTTAGGTTAGGTTAGGTTAGGTTAGGTTAGGTTAGGTTAGGTTAGGTTAGGTTAGGTTAGGTTAGGTTAGGTTAGGTTAGGTTAGGTTAGGTTAGGTTAGGTTAGGTTAGGTTAGGTTAGGTTAGGTTAGGTTAGGTTAGGTTAGGTTAGGTTAGGTTAGGTTAGGTTAGGTTAGGTTAGGTTAGGTTAGGTTAGGTTAGGTTAGGTTAGGTTAGGTTAGGTTAGGTTAGGTTAGGTTAGGTTAGGTTAGGTTAGGTTAGGTTAGGTTAGGTTAGGTTAGGTTAGGTTAGGTTAGGTTAGGTTAGGTTAGGTTAGGTTAGGTTAGGTTAGGTTAGGTTAGGTTAGGTTAGGTTAGGTTAGGTTAGGTTAGGTTAGGTTAGGTTAGGTTAGGTTAGGTTAGGTTAGGTTAGGTTAGGTTAGGTTAGGTTAGGTTAGGTTAGGTTAGGTTAGGTTAGGTTAGGTTAGGTTAGGTTAGGTTAGGTTAGGTTAGGTTAGGTTAGGTTAGGTTAGGTTAGGTTAGGTTAGGTTAGGTTAGGTTAGGTTAGGTTAGGTTAGGTTAGGTTAGGTTAGGTTAGGTTAGGTTAGGTTAGGTTAGGTTAGGTTAGGTTAGGTTAGGTTAGGTTAGGTTAGGTTAGGTTAGGTTAGGTTAGGTTAGGTTAGGTTAGGTTAGGTTAGGTTAGGTTAGGTTAGGTTAGGTTAGGTTAGGTTAGGTTAGGTTAGGTTAGGTTAGGTTAGGTTAGGTTAGGTTAGGTTAGGTTAGGTTAGGTTAGGTTAGGTTAGGTTAGGTTAGGTTAGGTTAGGTTAGGTTAGGTTAGGTTAGGTTAGGTTAGGTTAGGTTAGGTTAGGTTAGGTTAGGTTAGGTTAGGTTAGGTTAGGTTAGGTTAGGTTAGGTTAGGTTAGGTTAGGTTAGGTTAGGTTAGGTTAGGTTAGGTTAGGTTAGGTTAGGTTAGGTTAGGTTAGGTTAGGTTAGGTTAGGTTAGGTTAGGTTAGGTTAGGTTAGGTTAGGTTAGGTTAGGTTAGGTTAGGTTAGGTTAGGTTAGGTTAGGTTAGGTTAGGTTAGGTTAGGTTAGGTTAGGTTAGGTTAGGTTAGGTTAGGTTAGGTTAGGTTAGGTTAGGTTAGGTTAGGTTAGGTTAGGTTAGGTTAGGTTAGGTTAGGTTAGGTTAGGTTAGGTTAGGTTAGGTTAGGTTAGGTTAGGCTAGGTTAGGTTAGGTTAGGTTAGGTTAGGTTAGGTTAGGTTAGGTTAGGTTAGGTTAGGTTAGGTTAGGTTAGGTTAGGTTAGGTTAGGTTAGGTTAGGTTAGGTTAGGTTAGGTTAGGTTAGGTTAGGTTAGGTTAGGTTAGGTTAGGTTAGGTTAGGTTAGGTTAGGTTAGGTTAGGTTAGGTTAGGTTAGGTTAGGTTAGGTTAGGTTAGGTTAGGTTAGGTTAGGTTAGGTTAGGTTAGGTTAGGTTAGGTTAGGTTAGGTTAGGTTAGGTTAGGTTAGGTTAGGTTAGGTTAGGTTAGGTTAGGTTAGGTTAGGTTAGGTTAGGTTAGGTTAGGTTAGGTTAGGTTAGGTTAGGTTAGGTTAGGTTAGGTTAGGTTAGGTTAGGTTAGGTTAGGTTAGGTTAGGTTAGGTTAGGTTAGGTTAGGTTAGGTTAGGTTAGGTTAGGTTAGGTTAGGTTAGGTTAGGTTAGGTTAGGTTAGGTTAGGTTAGGTTAGGTTAGGTTAGGTTAGGTTAGGTTAGGTTAGGTTAGGTTAGGTTAGGTTAGGTTAGGTTAGGTTAGGTTAGGTTAGGTTAGGTTAGGTTAGGTTAGGTTAGGTTAGGTTAGGTTAGGTTAGGTTAGGTTAGGTTAGGTTAGGTTAGGTTAGGTTAGGTTAGGTTAGGTTAGGTTAGGTTAGGTTAGGTTAGGTTAGGTTAGGTTAGGTTAGGTTAGGTTAGGTTAGGTTAGGTTAGGTTAGGTTAGGTTAGGTTAGGTTAGGTTAGGTTAGGTTAGGTTAGGTTAGGTTAGGTTAGGTTAGGTTAGGTTAGGTTAGGTTAGGTTAGGTTAGGTTAGGTTAGGTTAGGTTAGGTTAGGTTAGGTTAGGTTAGGTTAGGTTAGGTTAGGTTAGGTTAGGTTAGGTTAGGTTAGGTTAGGTTAGGTTAGGTTAGGTTAGGTTAGGTTAGGTTAGGTTAGGTTAGGTTAGGTTAGGTTAGGTTAGGTTAGGTTAGGTTAGGTTAGGTTAGGTTAGGTTAGGTTAGGTTAGGTTAGGTTAGGTTAGGTTAGGTTAGGTTAGGTTAGGTTAGGTTAGGTTAGGTTAGGTTAGGTTAGGTTAGGTTAGGTTAGGTTAGGTTAGGTTAGGTTAGGTTAGGTTAGGTTAGGTTAGGTTAGGTTAGGTTAGGTTAGGTTAGGTTAGGTTAGGTTAGGTTAGGTTAGGTTAGGTTAGGTTAGGTTAGGTTAGGTTAGGTTAGGTTAGGTTAGGTTAGGTTAGGTTAGGTTAGGTTAGGTTAGGTTAGGTTAGGTTAGGTTAGGTTAGGTTAGGTTAGGTTAGGTTAGGTTAGGTTAGGTTAGGCTTAGGTTAGGTTAGGTTAGGTTAGGTTAGGTTAGGTTAGGTTAGGTTAGGTTAGGTTAGGTTAGGTTAGGTTAGGTTAGGTTAGGTTAGGTTAGGTTAGGTTAGGTTAGGTTAGGTTAGGTTAGGTTAGGTTAGGTTAGGTTAGGTTAGGTTAGGTTAGGTTAGGTTAGGTTAGGTTAGGTTAGGTTAGGTTAGGTTAGGTTAGGTTAGGTTAGGTTAGGTTAGGTTAGGTTAGGTTAGGTTAGGTTAGGTTAGGTTAGGTTAGGTTAGGTTAGGTTAGGTTAGGTTAGGTTAGGTTAGGTTAGGTTAGGTTAGGTTAGGTTAGGTTAGGTTAGGTTAGGTTAGGTTAGGTTAGGTTAGGTTAGGTTAGGTTAGGTTAGGTTAGGTTAGGTTAGGTTAGGTTAGGTTAGGTTAGGTTAGGTTAGGTTAGGTTAGGTTAGGTTAGGTTAGGTTAGGTTAGGTTAGGTTAGGTTAGGTTAGGTTAGGTTAGGTTAGGTTAGGTTAGGTTAGGTTAGGTTAGGTTAGGTTAGGTTAGGTTAGGTTAGGTTAGGTTAGGTTAGGTTAGGTTAGGTTAGGTTAGGTTAGGTTAGGTTAGGTTAGGTTAGGTTAGGTTAGGTTAGGTTAGGTTAGGTTAGGTTAGGTTAGGTTAGGTTAGGTTAGGTTAGGTTAGGTTAGGTTAGGTTAGGTTAGGTTAGGTTAGGTTAGGTTAGGTTAGGTTAGGTTAGGTTAGGTTAGGTTAGGTTAGGTTAGGTTAGGTTAGGTTAGGTTAGGTTAGGTTAGGTTAGGTTAGGTTAGGTTAGGTTAGGTTAGGTTAGGTTAGGTTAGGTTAGGTTAGGTTAGGTTAGGTTAGGTTAGGTTAGGTTAGGTTAGGTTAGGTTAGGTTAGGCTAGGTTAGGTTAGGTTAGGTTAGGTTAGGTTAGGTTAGGTTAGGTTAGGTTAGGTTAGGTTAGGTTAGGTTAGGTTAGGTTAGGTTAGGTTAGGTTAGGTTAGGTTAGGTTAGGTTAGGTTAGGTTAGGTTAGGTTAGGTTAGGTTAGGTTAGGTTAGGTTAGGTTAGGTTAGGTTAGGTTAGGTTAGGTTAGGTTAGGTTAGGTTAGGTTAGGTTAGGTTAGGTTAGGTTAGGTTAGGTTAGGTTAGGTTAGGTTAGGTTAGGTTAGGTTAGGTTAGGTTAGGTTAGGTTAGGTTAGGTTAGGTTAGGTTAGGTTAGGTTAGGTTAGGTTAGGTTAGGTTAGGTTAGGTTAGGTTAGGTTAGGTTAGGTTAGGTTAGGTTAGGTTAGGTTAGGTTAGGTTAGGTTAGGTTAGGTTAGGTTAGGTTAGGTTAGGTTAGGTTAGGTTAGGTTAGGTTAGGTTAGGTTAGGTTAGGTTAGGTTAGGTTAGGTTAGGTTAGGTTAGGTTAGGTTAGGTTAGGTTAGGTTAGGTTAGGTTAGGTTAGGTTAGGTTAGGTTAGGTTAGGTTAGGTTAGGTTAGGTTAGGTTAGGTTAGGTTAGGTTAGGTTAGGTTAGGTTAGGTTAGGTTAGGTTAGGTTAGGTTAGGTTAGGTTAGGTTAGGTTAGGTTAGGTTAGGTTAGGTTAGGTTAGGTTAGGTTAGGTTAGGTTAGGTTAGGTTAGGTTAGGTTAGGTTAGGTTAGGTTAGGTTAGGTTAGGTTAGGTTAGGTTAGGTTAGGTTAGGTTAGGTTAGGTTAGGTTAGGTTAGGTTAGGTTAGGTTAGGTTAGGTTAGGTTAGGTTAGGTTAGGTTAGGTTAGGTTAGGTTAGGTTAGGTTAGGTTAGGTTAGGTTAGGTTAGGTTAGGTTAGGTTAGGTTAGGTTAGGTTAGGTTAGGTTAGGTTAGGTTAGGTTAGGTTAGGTTAGGTTAGGTTAGGTTAGGTTAGGTTAGGTTAGGTTAGGTTAGGTTAGGTTAGGTTAGGTTAGGTTAGGTTAGGTTAGGTTAGGTTAGGTTAGGTTAGGTTAGGTTAGGTTAGGTTAGGTTAGGTTAGGTTAGGTTAGGTTAGGTTAGGTTAGGTTAGGTTAGGTTAGGTTAGGTTAGGTTAGGTTAGGTTAGGTTAGGTTAGGTTAGGTTAGGTTAGGTTAGGTTAGGTTAGGTTAGGTTAGGTTAGGTTAGGTTAGGTTAGGTTAGGTTAGGTTAGGTTAGGTTAGGTTAGGTTAGGTTAGGTTAGGTTAGGTTAGGTTAGGTTAGGTTAGGTTAGGTTAGGTTAGGTTAGGTTAGGTTAGGTTAGGTTAGGTTAGGTTAGGTTAGGTTAGGTTAGGTTAGGTTAGGTTAGGTTAGGTTAGGTTAGGTTAGGTTAGGTTAGGTTAGGTTAGGTTAGGTTAGGTTAGGTTAGGTTAGGTTAGGTTAGGTTAGGTTAGGTTAGGTTAGGTTAGGTTAGGTTAGGTTAGGTTAGGTTAGGTTAGGTTAGGTTAGGTTAGGTTAGGTTAGGTTAGGTTAGGTTAGGTTAGGTTAGGTTAGGTTAGGTTAGGTTAGGTTAGGTTAGGTTAGGTTAGGTTAGGTTAGGTTAGGTTAGGTTAGGTTAGGTTAGGTTAGGTTAGGTTAGGTTAGGTTAGGTTAGGTTAGGTTAGGTTAGGTTAGGTTAGGTTAGGTTAGGTTAGGTTAGGTTAGGTTAGGTTAGGTTAGGTTAGGTTAGGTTAGGTTAGGTTAGGTTAGGTTAGGTTAGGTTAGGTTAGGTTAGGTTAGGTTAGGTTAGGTTAGGTTAGGTTAGGTTAGGTTAGGTTAGGTTAGGTTAGGTTAGGTTAGGTTAGGTTAGGTTAGGTTAGGTTAGGTTAGGTTAGGTTAGGTTAGGTTAGGTTAGGTTAGGTTAGGTTAGGTTAGGTTAGGTTAGGTTAGGTTAGGTTAGGTTAGGTTAGGTTAGGTTAGGTTAGGTTAGGTTAGGTTAGGTTAGGTTAGGTTAGGTTAGGTTAGGTTAGGTTAGGTTAGGTTAGGTTAGGTTAGGTTAGGTTAGGTTAGGTTAGGTTAGGTTAGGTTAGGTTAGGTTAGGTTAGGTTAGGTTAGGTTAGGTTAGGTTAGGTTAGGTTAGGTTAGGTTAGGTTAGGTTAGGTTAGGTTAGGTTAGGTTAGGTTAGGTTAGGTTAGGTTAGGTTAGGTTAGGTTAGGTTAGGTTAGGTTAGGTTAGGTTAGGTTAGGTTAGGTTAGGTTAGGTTAGGTTAGGTTAGGTTAGGTTAGGTTAGGTTAGGTTAGGTTAGGTTAGGTTAGGTTAGGTTAGGTTAGGTTAGGTTAGGTTAGGTTAGGTTAGGTTAGGTTAGGTTAGGTTAGGTTAGGTTAGGTTAGGTTAGGTTAGGTTAGGTTAGGTTAGGTTAGGTTAGGTTAGGTTAGGTTAGGTTAGGTTAGGTTAGGTTAGGTTAGGTTAGGTTAGGTTAGGTTAGGTTAGGTTAGGTTAGGTTAGGTTAGGTTAGGTTAGGTTAGGTTAGGTTAGGTTAGGTTAGGTTAGGTTAGGTTAGGTTAGGTTAGGTTAGGTTAGGTTAGGTTAGGTTAGGTTAGGTTAGGTTAGGTTAGGTTAGGTTAGGTTAGGTTAGGTTAGGTTAGGTTAGGTTAGGTTAGGTTAGGTTAGGTTAGGTTAGGTTAGGTTAGGTTAGGTTAGGTTAGGTTAGGTTAGGTTAGGTTAGGTTAGGTTAGGTTAGGTTAGGTTAGGTTAGGTTAGGTTAGGTTAGGTTAGGTTAGGTTAGGTTAGGTTAGGTTAGGTTAGGTTAGGTTAGGTTAGGTTAGGTTAGGTTAGGTTAGGTTAGGTTAGGTTAGGTTAGGTTAGGTTAGGTTAGGTTAGGTTAGGTTAGGTTAGGTTAGGTTAGGTTAGGTTAGGTTAGGTTAGGTTAGGTTAGGTTAGGTTAGGTTAGGTTAGGTTAGGTTAGGTTAGGTTAGGTTAGGTTAGGTTAGGTTAGGTTAGGTTAGGTTAGGTTAGGTTAGGTTAGGTTAGGTTAGGTTAGGTTAGGTTAGGTTAGGTTAGGTTAGGTTAGGTTAGGTTAGGTTAGGTTAGGTTAGGTTAGGTTAGGTTAGGTTAGGTTAGGTTAGGTTAGGTTAGGTTAGGTTAGGTTAGGTTAGGTTAGGTTAGGTTAGGTTAGGTTAGGTTAGGTTAGGTTAGGTTAGGTTAGGTTAGGTTAGGTTAGGTTAGGTTAGGTTAGGTTAGGTTAGGTTAGGTTAGGTTAGGTTAGGTTAGGTTAGGTTAGGTTAGGTTAGGTTAGGTTAGGTTAGGTTAGGTTAGGTTAGGTTAGGTTAGGTTAGGTTAGGTTAGGTTAGGTTAGGTTAGGTTAGGTTAGGTTAGGTTAGGTTAGGTTAGGTTAGGTTAGGTTAGGTTAGGTTAGGTTAGGTTAGGTTAGGTTAGGTTAGGTTAGGTTAGGTTAGGTTAGGTTAGGTTAGGTTAGGTTAGGTTAGGTTAGGTTAGGTTAGGTTAGGTTAGGTTAGGTTAGGTTAGGTTAGGTTAGGTTAGGTTAGGTTAGGTTAGGTTAGGTTAGGTTAGGTTAGGTTAGGTTAGGTTAGGTTAGGTTAGGTTAGGTTAGGTTAGGTTAGGTTAGGTTAGGTTAGGTTAGGTTAGGTTAGGTTAGGTTAGGTTAGGTTAGGTTAGGTTAGGTTAGGTTAGGTTAGGTTAGGTTAGGTTAGGTTAGGTTAGGTTAGGTTAGGTTAGGTTAGGTTAGGTTAGGTTAGGTTAGGTTAGGTTAGGTTAGGTT
>OU342503.1:0-2500 GCA_910589525.2 Ennomos quercinarius
AAGGTACAGGAAAGAATTAAAAAGTCAGGAGAGAGTCTCAACGTCGAAGAGATCAAAAATAGGGATCCTCTCGTTATACTAAGAGACGTGCTACTATATAATACCGACGATGAAATACTTAGTGCGCTAAAAAACCAAAACAAGGATCTATTCAAAGACTTGTGTAAAACGAATTACAGGATGGAAATAGCCTATAAAAAACGCACAAGGAACCCCCACACTGGCCATGTCGTCATGAGAGTGTCCCCCAAAATATGGCAGCGCATGACCGAGGCAGAGTCGGTCCACATAGACCTTCAAAGAGTAAGAGTGGCGGACCAGTCTCCGCTCGTCCAGTGCTCGCTCTGCCTCGGATACGGTCACGGCCGGCGCTTCTGCAAGGAGACGCAGGCCAAATGCAGCCATTGTGGAGGACCTCACATGAAGACAGATTGCTCTGATTGGCTCGCCGGCGCAACCCCTTCCTGCTGTAACTGCACGCACTCTAAGATGGACAGGACTGACCACAATGCGTTTAGTCAGGACTGCCCACTTAGACGGAAGTGGGACGCGCTAGCTAGAGCCACGGTAGCATACTGCTAAGGGCGTCCTCAGCATAAATTTAGATTCACCCAAGGATAGGCCATACTTTGCTGCCCAAGCAAATTTGCAACGAAAGGCACTGGCAACGAAGGAACTGATGCTTGAGGCAAGCAAACAGAAGATGGCCTTTGCACTGGTTCAGGAACCGTACGTTGGCAGTGCGGGTAGGATGAGGGACTACGTGGGCGCAAGGATATACCAAAACGCCAAACAAGGTGACGGTGTCGTTAAAGCGGCAATTGTCGTTTTCGACCCCGAACTGAACGTCATCCAATGCCCAGATCTCACCACGACCAACATCGTAGTGGTGAGACTTAAAACCCTTGCTTGGGAGATCGTGGTCGTCTCGTTCTACTTTGAGCCCGACCCAGAGCCGATCGGGTTATACCTGGAGCAGTTAAGCAGAATTGAGCGGAGTTTCGGTCGGAAACTGATAATAGGAGGTGATGCGAACGCAAAGAGTACCTGGTGGGGTAGCCCAAAAATAGATCATAGAGGGGAAGAAATGGCCGGGGCTTTGGAAGAGATGGGTTTGCAGGTGCTCAACGAAGGAAACACCCCTACCTTTTTTACTATAAGGGGCGAAAAAGCGTGCACCAGCTTTGTGGACGTTACGGCCTGCACGCCAGAAATTCTCAACCTGGTGGAGGACTGGAAGATAGATGAAGGCATGACGAGCTCGGATCACAACGCGATCACTTTTAAAATTCGGCTAGAAAAGTCAAAAGGAATAAACATAAGCAGAACCACAAGGATTTACAATAGCAAGAAAGCTAACTGGAACCAGTTTCATGCGAAACTGGCCCAGTTGCTAGATGAAAATAAAATTAATAAATTAGTATTTGATGAAACAATTAACAAAACAGAATTAGAGAGAAACATAGAAATATACATAAATATCATTTTAGCAGCGTGTAATAGTAGTATACCAAAAATTAAATCCAAAAATGAAGTCAACTTACCGTGGTGGTCCGATGAGCTTGCCAAGCTGAAACAGGAGGTCTTTACCAGGAAGCGAAGAATTCGCTGCGCAGCGCCGGTCCGCAGAAATAAAGTTATCGGAGAGTACCTGCAAGCAAAAGAAAAATATGAACTAGAAGCCATAAAAGCCCAAACAGATAGTTGGAAGGAGTTTTGTGAAAAACAAGATAAAGAGGGTCTATGGGAGGGAATATACAGGGTTATAGGCAGAACAGCTAAAAGGCATGAAGACCTGCCTTTAATCAAGGAGGGAAAAGTACTGGGCCAGGGAGAGTCTGCCAAATTTCTCGCCGAGACATTCTACCCGGCCGATACAGTTGAGTCTGACAACGCTGAACACACGCAGATCAGGAGAGCAGCTTGCCAGATAAACGGATTGGGGCATGATGATGAACAACATGATCCACCGTTTACCAAAGAAGAGCTAATGACTGCTGTGCTCAGTTTTAATCCTAAGAAGGCACCAGGGTCGGATGGTCTGACGGCGGACATCTGTATGCGGACTATAATCCAGGAACCCGACCTTTTCCTTTCACTGGCAAACAAATGCCTTGAACTGGGCTACTTTCCGGAGATCTGGAAGGAGGCCACAGTCGTGATCCTTAGGAAACCCGGAAAAGAAAGCTACACAGTTCCAAAATCATATAGGCCGATAGGTTTGTTGCCAGTGATGGGAAAGGTTCTGGAAAAATTGATTGTGAGCAGGATAAAATGGCACGTAATCCCCCGGCTCAGCCCACGCCAGTACGGCTTTATGCCTCAAAAGAGCACGGAGGACTCCCTCTATGACCTGGTTGAGTATATACGCGGAAAATTAGCAGATAAAAAACTACTCACCGTAATATCGCTAGACATAGAGGGGGCCTTTGATAGCGCATGGTGGCCCGCGATCAGGCTGAGGTTGGCTGAGGAGAGATGTCCGGTGAACGTGAGGAGA
>OU342503.1:7500-55000 GCA_910589525.2 Ennomos quercinarius
ACCTAACCTAACCTAACCTAACCTAACCTAACCTAACCTAACCTAACCTAACCTAACCTAACCTAACCTAACCTAACCTAACCTAACCTAACCTAACCTAACCTAACCTAACCTAACCTAACCTAACCTAACCTAACCTAACCTAACCTAACCTAACCTAACCTAACCTAACCTAACCTAACCTAACCTAACCTAACCTAACCTAACCTAACCTAACCTAACCTAACCTAACCTAACCTAACCTAACCTAACCTAACCTAACCTAACCTAACCTAACCTAACCTAACCTAACCTAACCTAACCTAACCTAACCTAACCTAACCTAACCTAACCTAACCTAACCTAACCTAACCTAACCTAACCTAACCTAACCTAACCTAACCTAACCTAACCTAACCTAACCTAACCTAACCTAACCTAACCTAACCTAACCTAACCTAACCTAACCTAACCTAACCTAACCTAACCTAACCTAACCTAACCTAACCTAACCTAACCTAACCTAACCTAACCTAACCTAACCTAACCTAACCTAACCTAACCTAACCTAACCTAACCTAACCTAACCTAACCTAACCTAACCTAACCTAACCTAACCTAACCTAACCTAACCTAACCTAACCTAACCTAACCTAACCTAACCTAACCTAACCTAACCTAACCTAACCTAACCTAACCTAACCTAACCTAACCTAACCTAACCTAACCTAACCTAACCTAACCTAACCTAACCTAACCTAACCTAACCTAACCTAACCTAACCTAACCTAACCTAACCTAACCTAACCTAACCTAACCTAACCTAACCTAACCTAACCTAACCTAACCTAACCTAACCTAACCTAACCTAACCTAACCTAACCTAACCTAACCTAACCTAACCTAACCTAACCTAACCTAACCTAACCTAACCTAACCTAACCTAACCTAACCTAACCTAACCTAACCTAACCTAACCTAACCTAACCTAACCTAACCTAACCTAACCTAACCTAACCTAACCTAACCTAACCTAACCTAACCTAACCTAACCTAACCTAACCTAACCTAACCTAACCTAACCTAACCTAACCTAACCTAACCTAACCTAACCTAACCTAACCTAACCTAACCTAACCTAACCTAACCTAACCTAACCTAACCTAACCTAACCTAACCTAACCTAACCTAACCTAACCTAACCTAACCTAACCTAACCTAACCTAACCTAACCTAACCTAACCTAACCTAACCTAACCTAACCTAACCTAACCTAACCTAACCTAACCTAACCTAACCTAACCTAACCTAACCTAACCTAACCTAACCTAACCTAACCTAACCTAACCTAACCTAACCTAACCTAACCTAACCTAACCTAACCTAACCTAACCTAACCTAACCTAACCTAACCTAACCTAACCTAACCTAACCTAACCTAACCTAATCTAACCTAACCTAACCTAACCTAACCTAACCTAACCTAACCTAACCTAACCTAACCTAACCTAACCTAACCTAACCTAACCTAACCTAACCTAACCTAACCTAACCTAACCTAACCTAACCTAACCTAACCTAACCTAACCTAACCTAACCTAACCTAACCTAACCTAACCTAACCTAACCTAACCTAACCTAACCTAACCTAACCTAACCTAACCTAACCTAACCTAACCTAACCTAACCTAACCTAACCTAACCTAACCTAACCTAACCTAACCTAACCTAACCTAACCTAACCTAACCTAACCTAACCTAACCTAACCTAACCTAACCTAACCTAACCTAACCTAACCTAACCTAACCTAACCTAACCTAACCTAACCTAACCTAACCTAACCTAACCTAACCTAACCTAACCTAACCTAACCTAACCTAACCTAACCTAACCTAACCTAACCTAACCTAACCTAACCTAACCTAACCTAACCTAACCTAACCTAACCTAACCTAACCTAACCTAACCTAACCTAACCTAACCTAACCTAACCTAACCTAACCTAACCTAACCTAACCTAACCTAACCTAACCTAACCTAACCTAACCTAACCTAACCTAACCTAACCTAACCTAACCTAACCTAACCTAACCTAACCTAACCTAACCTAACCTAACCTAACCTAACCTAACCTAACCTAACCTAACCTAACCTAACCTAACCTAACCTAACCTAACCTAACCTAACCTAACCTAACCTAACCTAACCTAACCTAACCTAACCTAACCTAACCTAACCTAACCTAACCTAACCTAACCTAACCTAACCTAACCTAACCTAACCTAACCTAACCTAACCTAACCTAACCTAACCTAACCTAACCTAACCTAACCTAACCTAACCTAACCTAACCTAACCTAACCTAACCTAACCTAACCTAACCTAACCTAACCTAACCTAACCTAACCTAACCTAACCTAACCTAACCTAACCTAACCTAACCTAACCTAACCTAACCTAACCTAACCTAACCTAACCTAACCTAACCTAACCTAACCTAACCTAACCTAACCTAACCTAACCTAACCTAACCTAACCTAACCTAACCTAACCTAACCTAACCTAACCTAACCTAACCTAACCTAACCTAACCTAACCTAACCTAACCTAACCTAACCTAACCTAACCTAACCTAACCTAACCTAACCTAACCTAACCTAACCTAACCTAACCTAACCTAACCTAACCTAACCTAACCTAACCTAACCTAACCTAACCTAACCTAACCTAACCTAACCTAACCTAACCTAACCTAACCTAACCTAACCTAACCTAACCTAACCTAACCTAACCTAACCTAACCTAACCTAACCTAACCTAACCTAACCTAACCTAACCTAACCTAACCTAACCTAACCTAACCTAACCTAACCTAACCTAACCTAACCTAACCTAACCTAACCTAACCTAACCTAGCCTAACCTAACCTAACCTAACCTAACCTAACCTAACCTAACCTAACCTAACCTAACCTAACCTAACCTAACCTAACCTAACCTAACCTAACCTAACCTAACCTAACCTAACCTAACCTAACCTAACCTAACCTAACCTAACCTAACCTAACCTAACCTAACCTAACCTAACCTAACCTAACCTAACCTAACCTAACCTAACCTAACCTAACCTAACCTAACCTAACCTAACCTAACCTAACCTAACCTAACCTAACCTAACCTAACCTAACCTAACCTAACCTAACCTAACCTAACCTAACCTAACCTAACCTAACCTAACCTAACCTAACCTAACCTAACCTAACCTAACCTAACCTAACCTAACCTAACCTAACCTAACCTAACCTAACCTAACCTAACCTAACCTAACCTAACCTAACCTAACCTAACCTAACCTAACCTAACCTAACCTAACCTAACCTAACCTAACCTAACCTAACCTAACCTAACCTAACCTAACCTAACCTAACCTAACCTAACCTAACCTAACCTAACCTAACCTAACCTAACCTAACCTAACCTAACCTAACCTAACCTAACCTAACCTAACCTAACCTAACCTAACCTAACCTAACCTAACCTAACCTAACCTAACCTAACCTAACCTAACCTAACCTAACCTAACCTAACCTAACCTAACCTAACCTAACCTAACCTAACCTAACCTAACCTAACCTAACCTAACCTAACCTAACCTAACCTAACCTAACCTAACCTAACCTAACCTAACCTAACCTAACCTAACCTAACCTAACCTAACCTAACCTAACCTAACCTAACCTAACCTAACCTAACCTAACCTAACCTAACCTAACCTAACCTAACCTAACCTAACCTAACCTAACCTAACCTAACCTAACCTAACCTAACCTAACCTAACCTAACCTAACCTAACCTAACCTAACCTAACCTAACCTAACCTAACCTAACCTAACCTAACCTAACCTAACCTAACCTAACCTAACCTAACCTAACCTAACCTAACCTAACCTAACCTAACCTAACCTAACCTAACCTAACCTAACCTAACCTAACCTAACCTAACCTAACCTAACCTAACCTAACCTAACCTAACCTAACCTAACCTAACCTAACCTAACCTAACCTAACCTAACCTAACCTAACCTAACCTAACCTAACCTAACCTAACCTAACCTAACCTAACCTAACCTAACCTAACCTAACCTAACCTAACCTAACCTAACCTAACCTAACCTAACCTAACCTAACCTAACCTAACCTAACCTAACCTAACCTAACCTAACCTAACCTAACCTAACCTAACCTAACCTAACCTAACCTAACCTAACCTAACCTAACCTAACCTAACCTAACCTAACCTAACCTAACCTAACCTAACCTAACCTAACCTAACCTAACCTAACCTAACCTAACCTAACCTAACCTAACCTAACCTAACCTAACCTAACCTAACCTAACCTAACCTAACCTAACCTAACCTAACCTAACCTAACCTAACCTAACCTAACCTAACCTAACCTAACCTAACCTAACCTAACCTAACCTAACCTAACCTAACCTAACCTAACCTAACCTAACCTAACCTAACCTAACCTAACCTAACCTAACCTAACCTAACCTAACCTAACCTAACCTAACCTAACCTAACCTAACCTAACCTAACCTAACCTAACCTAACCTAACCTAACCTAACCTAACCTAACCTAACCTAACCTAACCTAACCTAACCTAACCTAACCTAACCTAACCTAACCTAACCTAACCTAACCTAACCTAACCTAACCTAACCTAACCTAACCTAACCTAACCTAACCTAACCTAACCTAACCTAACCTAACCTAACCTAACCTAACCTAACCTAACCTAACCTAACCTAACCTAACCTAACCTAACCTAACCTAACCTAACCTAACCTAACCTAACCTAACCTAACCTAACCTAACCTAACCTAACCTAACCTAACCTAACCTAACCTAACCTAACCTAACCTAACCTAACCTAACCTAACCTAACCTAACCTAACCTAACCTAACCTAACCTAACCTAACCTAACCTAACCTAACCTAACCTAACCTAACCTAACCTAACCTAACCTAACCTAACCTAACCTAACCTAACCTAACCTAACCTAACCTAACCTAACCTAACCTAACCTAACCTAACCTAACCTAACCTAACCTAACCTAACCTAACCTAACCTAACCTAACCTAACCTAACCTAACCTAACCTAACCTAACCTAACCTAACCTAACCTAACCTAACCTAACCTAACCTAACCTAACCTAACCTAACCTAACCTAACCTAACCTAACCTAACCTAACCTAACCTAACCTAACCTAACCTAACCTAACCTAACCTAACCTAACCTAACCTAACCTAACCTAACCTAACCTAACCTAACCTAACCTAACCTAACCTAACCTAACCTAACCTAACCTAACCTAACCTAACCTAACCTAACCTAACCTAACCTAACCTAACCTAACCTAACCTAACCTAACCTAACCTAACCTAACCTAACCTAACCTAACCTAACCTAACCTAACCTAACCTAACCTAACCTAACCTAACCTAACCTAACCTAACCTAACCTAACCTAACCTAACCTAACCTAACCTAACCTAACCTAACCTAACCTAACCTAACCTAACCTAACCTAACCTAACCTAACCTAACCTAACCTAACCTAACCTAACCTAACCTAACCTAACCTAACCTAACCTAACCTAACCTAACCTAACCTAACCTAACCTAACCTAACCTAACCTAACCTAACCTAACCTAACCTAACCTAACCTAACCTAACCTAACCTAACCTAACCTAACCTAACCTAACCTAACCTAACCTAACCTAACCTAACCTAACCTAACCTAACCTAACCTAACCTAACCTAACCTAACCTAACCTAACCTAACCTAACCTAACCTAACCTAACCTAACCTAACCTAACCTAACCTAACCTAACCTAACCTAACCTAACCTAACCTAACCTAACCTAACCTAACCTAACCTAACCTAACCTAACCTAACCTAACCTAACCTAACCTAACCTAACCTAACCTAACCTAACCTAACCTAACCTAACCTAACCTAACCTAACCTAACCTAACCTAACCTAACCTAACCTAACCTAACCTAACCTAACCTAACCTAACCTAACCTAACCTAACCTAACCTAACCTAACCTAACCTAACCTAACCTAACCTAACCTAACCTAACCTAACCTAACCTAACCTAACCTAACCTAACCTAACCTAACCTAACCTAACCTAACCTAACCTAACCTAACCTAACCTAACCTAACCTAACCTAACCTAACCTAACCTAACCTAACCTAACCTAACCTAACCTAACCTAACCTAACCTAACCTAACCTAACCTAACCTAACCTAACCTAACCTAACCTAACCTAACCTAACCTAACCTAACCTAACCTAACCTAACCTAACCTAACCTAACCTAACCTAACCTAACCTAACCTAACCTAACCTAACCTAACCTAACCTAACCTAACCTAACCTAACCTAACCTAACCTAACCTAACCTAACCTAACCTAACCTAACCTAACCTAACCTAACCTAACCTAACCTAACCTAACCTAACCTAACCTAACCTAACCTAACCTAACCTAACCTAACCTAACCTAACCTAACCTAACCTAACCTAACCTAACCTAACCTAACCTAACCTAACCTAACCTAACCTAACCTAACCTAACCTAACCTAACCTAACCTAACCTAACCTAACCTAACCTAACCTAACCTAACCTAACCTAACCTAACCTAACCTAACCTAACCTAACCTAACCTAACCTAACCTAACCTAACCTAACCTAACCTAACCTAACCTAACCTAACCTAACCTAACCTAACCTAACCTAACCTAACCTAACCTAACCTAACCTAACCTAACCTAACCTAACCTAACCTAACCTAACCTAACCTAACCTAACCTAACCTAACCTAACCTAACCTAACCTAACCTAACCTAACCTAACCTAACCTAACCTAACCTAACCTAACCTAACCTAACCTAACCTAACCTAACCTAACCTAACCTAACCTAACCTAACCTAACCTAACCTAACCTAACCTAACCTAACCTAACCTAACCTAACCTAACCTAACCTAACCTAACCTAACCTAACCTAACCTAACCTAACCTAACCTAACCTAACCTAACCTAACCTAACCTAACCTAACCTAACCTAACCTAACCTAACCTAACCTAACCTAACCTAACCTAACCTAACCTAACCTAACCTAACCTAACCTAACCTAACATAACCTAACCTAACCTAACCTAACCTAACCTAACCTAACCTAACCTAACCTAACCTAACCTAACCTAACCTAACCTAACCTAACCTAACCTAACCTAACCTAACCTAACCTAACCTAACCTAACCTAACCTAACCTAACCTAACCTAACCTAACCTAACCTAACCTAACCTAACCTAACCTAACCTAACCTAACCTAACCTAACCTAACCTAACCTAACCTAACCTAACCTAACCTAACCTAACCTAACCTAACCTAACCTAACCTAACCTAACCTAACCTAACCTAACCTAACCTAACCTAACCTAACCTAACCTAACCTAACCTAACCTAACCTAACCTAACCTAACCTAACCTAACCTAACCTAACCTAACCTAACCTAACCTAACCTAACCTAACCTAACCTAACCTAACCTAACCTAACCTAACCTAACCTAACCTAACCTAACCTAACCTAACCTAACCTAACCTAACCTAACCTAACCTAACCTAACCTAACCTAACCTAACCTAACCTAACCTAACCTAACCTAACCTAACCTAACCTAACCTAACCTAACCTAACCTAACCTAACCTAACCTAACCTAACCTAACCTAACCTAACCTAACCTAACCTAACCTAACCTAACCTAACCTAATCTAACCTAACCTAACCTAACCTAACCTAACCTAACCTAACCTAACCTAACCTAACCTAACCTAACCTAACCTAACCTAACCTAACCTAACCTAACCTAACCTAACCTAACCTAACCTAACCTAACCTAACCTAACCTAACCTAACCTAACCTAACCTAACCTAACCTAACCTAACCTAACCTAACCTAACCTAACCTAACCTAACCTAACCTAACCTAACCTAACCTAACCTAACCTAACCTAACCTAACCTAACCTAACCTAACCTAACCTAACCTAACCTAACCTAACCTAACCTAACCTAACCTAACCTAACCTAACCTAACCTAATCTAACCTAACCTAACCTAACCTAACCTAACCTAACCTAACCTAACCTAACCTAACCTAACCTAACCTAACCTAACCTAACCTAACCTAACCTAACCTAACCTAACCTAACCTAACCTAACCTAACCTAACCTAACCTAACCTAACCTAACCTAACCTAACCTAACCTAACCTAACCTAACCTAACCTAACCTAACCTAACCTAACCTAACCTAACCTAACCTAACCTAACCTAACCTAACCTAACCTAACCTAACCTAACCTAACCTAACCTAACCTAACCTAACCTAACCTAACCTAACCTAACCTAACCTAACCTAACCTAACCTAACCTAACCTAACCTAACCTAACCTAACCTAACCTAACCTAACCTAACCTAACCTAACCTAACCTAACCTAACCTAACCTAACCTAACCTAACCTAACCTAACCTAACCTAACCTAACCTAACCTAACCTAACCTAACCTAACCTAACCTAACCTAACCTAACCTAACCTAACCTAACCTAACCTAACCTAACCTAACCTAACCTAACCTAACCTAACCTAACCTAACCTAACCTAACCTAACCTAACCTAACCTAACCTAACCTAACCTAACCTAACCTAACCTAACCTAACCTAACCTAACCTAACCTAACCTAACCTAACCTAACCTAACCTAACCTAACCTAACCTAACCTAACCTAACCTAACCTAACCTAACCTAACCTAACCTAACCTAACCTAACCTAACCTAACCTAACCTAACCTAACCTAACCTAACCTAACCTAACCTAACCTAACCTAACCTAACCTAACCTAACCTAACCTAACCTAACCTAACCTAACCTAACCTAACCTAACCTCTGCTGGATGACCTGGTCGCTCGAGGAGTGCATGTACAGGCGTTCGCGGACGACGTTGTCCTGATGTTTTCCGGGAAATCAGCTGCCAATATACAAGGCCATGTCAACGACACCCTCGCGTATGTGCATGAATGGGGGATCAAAAACAAACTTCGGTTTGCGGCACACAAGACAAACGCCATGATAATTACCAACAAACTCAAGTTTGATATCCCAATCATGCACATGGGCGGGGTTGGCATACCCGTCGTGGACGAAATAAAGCTGCTCGGCCTTACGATAGACAAAAAACTCACCTTCAACAAACACGTGGGAAATGTCTGTCGTAAGGCCGCTGATATCTACAAGCAGCTTGCAAAGACGGCGAAAATAGAATGGGGGCTGAACCCGGACATCATCAGGGCAATCTATGTCGCAGTGATAGAGCCCATCGTCATGTACGCCTCGAGCGTGTGGGCACCAGCGGCGGATAAGATCATGGTGCAGAAGCAGCTGAACACCATCCAGCGTGGGTTCGTGCAGAAAATCTGCAAAGCTTACCGCACGGTGCCTCTCCACGGAGCATTAGTCTTGGCCGGGCTACTGCCCTTGGACCTCCGGATCCAAGAGGCGGCTCAACTGTACGAGGCAAAAAGAGGCAAACAAACAGCCCTGGACTATGGCAAAAGGGAAATGGAGAAGCGCGTAAGCTTCCTCCAAGCCCAACATCCGGCCGAAGAAGAGTATGTGGAGTTCGTCTGCCTGGACGATATGCTGCCCGAAACCCTGGAACAACATCAGCTCCCCGAGATCCAGATATACACGGATGGGAGCAAATTGGAGGGGAAAGTCGGTGCAGCATACACATA
Source organism: Ennomos quercinarius (assembly GCA_910589525.2). Classification (NCBI taxonomy): domain Eukaryota; kingdom Metazoa; phylum Arthropoda; class Insecta; order Lepidoptera; family Geometridae; genus Ennomos; species Ennomos quercinarius. Next base: position 17,373 of record OU342503.1, read on the forward strand.
CTGGAGAAACGGGACGGAGACAAAGACGAAGAAGATGAGACTTGAGTCGTTCTGCACAGTCTTCCAAGCCGAGCTATACGCACTATATCAAGCCACGGAGCAGCTGCTAAAGGAAAAGCAAAGTGCGGTGGCTGTGCTGAGCGACTCGAGGTCTGCTCTTCAGATTGTCCAGAACCCAGATACCTTTCACCCCCTTGCCTTTGAAATCAGGCGAAACATTGCTGCGTTGAAGACAAAGGGGTGCGATATAAGACTGTACTGGGTGAAGGCACACGTCGGATTTCCCGGAAATGAGCGCGCCGACGAATTGGCAAAGCAAGCAGCCCTAAACATAAAAACTTCCGCGCACTATGACAAGTGTCCAGTTTCATACGCGAAGAGTGAGATAAGGAAGCAAACGATTGACAAGTGGAACTTACGGTACACAAAAGGAGATACAGCTCAGCTCACGAAGCTTTTCTTGCCAAATGTCGCGGACGCTTACAAAATAGTTAACAAATTTAAACTTACCCCCATATTGACGCAGGTGATGACCGGCCATGGGGGATTCTCCTCGTACTTAACTCGTTTTAAGTGCAAGGACGATCCCTCATGCGCATGTGACCCTGAAAAAGAAGAAACGGTAGAGCATTTGCTTCTTGAGTGCCCTAAATATGGTGCTGACAGGCACGACCTGGAATCCGCAACAGATACAGCGTTGACCAGAACCTCATTGTGTGAAATGATGGCTGGAAAAGAATCCAGGCCGCGCCTGCTAGCATTCTGCACCAAAGTAGCACAGGACGTAGTAAATAGGAATAAGACACGGGAACAATGATTGTTTTCCGTGGCTCATTAAAAGGAGAGTACGTTAATAAAACATTTACATCTAATGACAATATTTATACAGAATTGAATTATTTTACGACAATATACTGAATTTATTATGACGATAACAATATTATACAAAATGACAAAAATTTTATAAGATTGGATTTATGTTTTTATTTTATTTTATGTTTATGTTTTTTGATTAGTATGACTTGATTGCATTGAATGTTTTACAATTATTATGAATATATTATTATACAATTACGGATGACACTTATATAGTTATATTATTGATGTATTTTAAAGGATTATGCTGAAGATAAGAAACCTAAAAAAGGTCTCCGAAATACATCGGAGGAGTATTTAGACAAAGGGAGGGGTGGTTTAGTCCGTAGGTCGCCAAGGCGGAGTCGGACATAACCGTGGGGCCCGAGCCCCGCGGTATCCATGAGGATTCCCCCCTACCCTCGGGTTTAAAAAAAAAAAAAAAAAAAAAAAAAAAAAAAAAAACCTAACCTAACCTAACCTAACCTAACCTAACCTAACCTAACCTAACCTAACCTAACCTAACCTAACCTAACCTAACCTAACCTAACCTAACCTAACCTAACCTAACCTAACCTAACCTAACCTAACCTAACCTAACCTAACCTAACCTAACCTAACCTAACCTAACCTAACCTAACCTAACCTAACCTAACCTAACCTAACCTAACCTAACCTAACCTAACCTAACCTAACCTAACCTAACCTAACCTGACCTAACCTAACCTAACCTAACCTAACCTAACCTAACCTAACCTAACCTAACCTAACCTAACCTAACCTAACCTAACCTAACCTAACCTAACCTAACCTAACCTAACCTAACCTAACCTAACCTAACCTAACCTAACCTAACCTAACCTAACCTAACCTAACCTAACCTAACCTAACCTAACCTAACCTAACCTAACCTAACCTAACCTAACCTAACCTAACCTAACCTAACCTAACCTAACCTAACCTAACCTAACCTAACCTAACCTAACCTAACCTAACCTAACCTAACCTAACCTAACCTAACCTAACCTAACCTAACCTAACCTAACCTAACCTAACCTAACCTAACCTAACCTAACCTAACCTAACCTAACCTAACCTAACCTAACCTAACCTAACCTAACCTAACCTAACCTTTTTTTTTTTTTTTTTTTTTTTTTTTTTTTGACCCAGGAAAATCCGTTTATGGATTCGACACCAGCCTCGGGGGAGACTGGTGGATATGTGGGACTCACCGCTCCTGAAGTGAGACAGCATACCCACTAAAAACCTGGGGTGCCCCTTCTCGTCCGCGATAAGCACAGGGACGCGGGCTCGCTTGCGCACTCTCCGTGTCCACTGTTCGCGGCAGCCGCCACCCGCAGGTGCGGCACCATCCTCTCCGTCTTCCGACGGGTACTTCCAGGTTCGGCGACACCAGGCACCCAGTGCGCCGACCGTCCTGGGGATCGATTGGCGTGCAGGTGACAAACCCCCGTTCGTCACCGGCCGATCCCATATCACCGACGTCCCGGACCCGGGGCACTAGGCCCAGGGTCAACAGACATCGGCGTGTCCTTGGCCTTCGCCTTTGCAGGGTGGGCCAGAGGCGGCCTTACGGTCCGCCGTCCGGCTCCCCACCGCGCAGGCTTAGGCTTGAGGGCATCACAGCCCTTTCCTCCCATCCGGTGTTCGGCGTTTTTGTCCGCTGCAGCGCAGAGCATGCAGCGAACCGCCGCTGAACATTCACTGGCCAGGTGGCCAGGCTGACCACAGCGATAACAAAGATCACTACGATCAACCTGGTTGGGGCATTTCGCCCGCACGTGACCTTCCTCCAAGCACTTATAGCAAACAAAGGGCTTGCGCTCAAGTAGGTGGACCCTTGCCGAGACCCAACCTACGAGCAGTTTGCCCCCCAATGCTACCTCCTTGGCGGCGGTGATCGGGCATCGCAGCCACATCGAGCCGACTCCGATAAGATTAGTACGCACCTCGCTGTACCTTATGGAGTCGACCGAGCACCCGCCGACCCGCGCGACCGCTTCCGCTACATCGTCCGAAGAGACGGAGTCGTCGAGGTTCGAAATGCGCATTTCTGCACACTTCGTTGGCCTCGTGATTCGGACGAGCTCCGCCGGGAGGACCTCCCTAAGTTTCTCCGCCAGCAAGTCGGCCTTCGGTCCATTGTCAGGCCCTGTGACCTCTAGCATGCGAGTGCCGGCAACCGAAGTTCGGAAGCCGACAAACGGTATGCCAAGGTCCGGCAGCTCAATGGACGATTTGGCCTTTTGGAGCATCTCGTAATAAGTCGCCCCCTTCTCAGCAGCACCTGGCTGAAGAGTGAGGACGACTGCAGACGACCGTGGTGGGCGCAGCTTCGCCGCCGGGTTCCTGGTCTGCGAGGCTTTCTGCACCGCACCAGACCCGTTGGTTTTACCGCGCTTCACCATGTTGCTCCAACTTTCCTTCATGGCCTTGGGCGCTGGTGGTAACGCCCTTGGCTCCTTCTTTTTGGCTGGTTGCGCTGTACCAGCACCATCCTTCTTCCCTCGTTTCTTCTTCCCTTTGGACTCCCCGACTGCCGGCAGGGGCCGCAGCTTTGGCTGCCTGAGCCTGCCTCTTGTCCGCTGCAAGTGGGGGCCGGGAACGTGCCTCCGGGGGAAGTCTTTGTTCCAGCGCTTCGAGTCGAGCATTCACCATGGTCCCCACCTTGACCATGATGTCCCGCTCGAACTCGTCTCCGTCCTTGGCCAGTGCGGCGCTTTTGCGAATTGCTCCGCTTCCACGCCTAGGCGGTGAGGCAGGGCGAGTCGGCTCAACCTCCGCGCTCTCGCGAGCGCCTGTGGGAGCCAGGCTCTGCCTTTGCGCCTTCCTCAGCTCCTCCATATCCAGCTTCATCTGAGCGACCTCCTTACGGAGATCGCCCACTTCCGCTTTCAGCCGAGCGTTGTCGGCCTGGAGAAGCTGAGTCTCATCGGACACGGAGTGTAACGACAACTCCGTGACCGCCTCCTTGATTGAAGACGCCGCATCCTTAAGGCTCCGGACAAGGGTCCCCTTAAGGTTCGACGACTTCGTCGCCACCTCCGTTATTACGGTGAGGCTGTCGACGACAGCACCCACCAGCTCGCTGCTCGACCTAGGTCCGGAATCACTTCCAGACATGGCTGAAATGCGAGCCTTCCTCCTTTCTTTCTCCTCCCGGACGAACGACGTCAGGTCCGCCTCGGCCCGCAAGCGGAGTTCTTCACGCTTGAGTGCGATCAACTCCGCTTTCGCCTTAGCGAGCCCGACGTAATGGCCCGTTGATGGAGGGCGACCTCTAACTCTCCTTGCAGATGGTGGTCGGCTACCCTGCTCCTCGTCAGAAGCGGAATCGGAGTAAGTACCACCGCTGCTAGGGTTCCTCCGCTTGAGTGCTCTTGGCTCAAGCGACTCGATGCTCATGGTGGAGCCGGCTGTGGACTCGACATCGTCCGAGTCCAGAGGCGGCTTCTCCTTTGAGAACCTCCCTTTCTCGTCCCGCTTAGGGACCTCCACGATCTTAACACTAGATTTTTTTTCATGGCGATTTTTGCCCCCCCCAGAATACGAGGGGCAGCCTCCCGTAGGAGGGAAGGATTGTCCGTTACCGGCTTTACCAACCTGGGGTAGTTTTACAGTTCTCTTTAAATCAGCCATTTTTGGGGTGCCAGCTTTAAGGCCCGGCCGCCTATAGGGACAACACAAACAAACAAACACATAACACAAAAGAAAACAAACAAAAAGACAACACAGAACTAAACAACAAAACAAAAACAAAATCAAAAATCTGGCTTCCACCAGTTTGCCCGACAGGGTGGCCGAATTGACCCTCCCTGCCGCGCCACGGGTCTTGAAGACCCGCCATCCTCCGACCCGAAGATCCACTGCAGCCGAAGCCGCTCCATCCCATGATGCCCGACGAGGCGGCCGAGTTGACCCTCCCCGCCGCGCCGCGAGCCTTGAAGGCTCGCCATCCCTCGGCCCGAAGGCCCTCCGGACGATGTCTCTATCGTCCCTCCCCGCCCCATCTGCTGCGCCCTATGCCGAGACATAGGGATCGCAGAGAGGCCCACCAGGAATTTAGCCAACGACTAATAAGATCCCCGAAGGAAAGTTATTAGCCGTCGCCCAGGGTGCACCGGTCCAAGTGCTGCCCCTCCCCCCGGATGCAAGCATCCATAAGGGACTGGCAACACTCAGGGCAAACGTGGAGGTATCCTGGCCCGCACCCCAACCTAACCTAACCTAACCTAACCTAACCTAACCTAACCTAACCTAACCTAACCTAACCTAACCTAACCTAACCTAACCTAACCTAACCTAACCTAACCTAACCTAACCTAACCTAACCTAACCTAACCTTTTTTTTTTTTTTTTTTTTTTTTTTTTTTTGGGGGGGGGAAATGCCCTCGCACTTCCCTGCCACCACGGGGGTGATGGCAGGGGGTATGTGGGACTCGAACCCACTAAAACCCCCCCCGTGATCCGTCCGCCGCCGGGACGGGACGAGATAGGGTCGCGCTGGCATTCACTATCTCGCCCCAGCGGTAGGCCCTTCCGGGCCTCTGCGCCAGTGGGTGGGTAACCTTTCACCTCAGTTACCCACCAGACGTGTGGGACCGTGTGAGCGCAGCGGAGAGTCCCCCGACCCTCCGCCGCCGGCCCCACTACGGAGGACGAAGAAGGCGCCCGAAGCGCCTCCTCCGTCCCCCTCTCCGTCTGCGCCGGAGGGGGTCAGAGTTGGCATCGTCCTCTCTGACCCGCTCCGCAGCCTCCTTTTGCGACATCACCACCTCGCAAAAGGAGACCGTAGCCTGCCACGCTCTCTCGCTGTCGAGCATGGCGTTCACCACGCTCGGCAACGAGAGATCCCGGCCAACGACCGCTGAAAGTGTGCGCCGCTCAGACTCCCAAGCAGCGCACACCTCCAGCGTGTGGGGCGCCGTATCTTCCGGCGCCCCACATTCGTGGCAGGCTGGGGTCGCCTCCCGTCTCGCGATCTGGTGCAGGTACTTTCCGAAACATCCGTGTCCGGAAAGCACCTGCACCAATCGGAAGGTCAGCGACCCGAATGGCCGCCGCACCCACTCCCGGAGGACCGGGCGGATGGCCTCCACCGTCCTCTGCCCAGGCACCGGTGGAGCCAGGTCCTCCGTCCACCGCCGCAACAGGGCGGCCCGCGCCTGCCTCCGCAGGCGCCTGACCTCCTCCCACGCTGGGGGCTCTCCACGGGACCTCCTCGCCGCCACAAAGTGGTAAACTTCGGCGAGGGTTTCCGCTTCGAGCTCCCAGGGGGGATCACCGGCCAGCACGCACGCCGCCGTCCAGGACACCGTCCGGTATCCGCGGATCGCCCTCGTCGCAATGACCCGCTGCGGACGTCGCAGCAGGGCCTTGTTATTGCGACCGAGGGCGTCCACCCAGACCGGTGCCCCGTACATGGCCATACTCCGGATAACTCCGGAGTATAGCCGACGGCACGTGGCGTTCGGGCCACCCACGTTGGGCAGCAGCCTCCCCAGTGCGGCAGCCGCACCCAGGACTCTTGGGGCCAGTTGGGTAAAATGGGCCCCAAAAGTCCACCTCCCGTCCAGGATGAGACCCAGATATTTCATCTGGGTCCCAACCGGGACCGGGATCCCATCCAGGAGTACCCGAGTCCCTGGAGGGGGTCCCCCCCGAGGCCCGTGGAACAACAGGGCCTCAGTCTTGGAGAGGGCAACCTCCAGTCCCAGGGAGCGAATGCGGTCGACCACGAGGGTTGTACCCACCGTGGCCAGCCGCACCGTCTCCCTGAGGTCCCTCCCCTTGACTACGACCAGGGTGTCGTCCGCGTAGCACGCAACCTGCATATTTGCAGGAAGCGTGCCACGCAGCACCCAGTCGTAGCCAATGTTCCACAGAAGCGGTCCCAAGACCGACCCCTGTGGAACCCCGCAGGAGACGCGACGGTGCCTCAAACCGTCACGCCCTTCCACCAGGACCTCGCGGTCCTGGAGGTAATCAGCCAACAGCCTCCGCAGATACAGGGGCACTCCGTGATAACGGAGCGCCTCCTGTATCGTTCCATGCGGAAGGCTGTTGAAGGCGTTGGCTATGTCAAGCGACACAGCCAACGCCCTTTCCCCTCCACCGACCGCATCCTGCGTCCACCTCTTGAGCCAGAGCAGGGCGTCTATAGTAGACCGCCCTGCTCTGAACCCATACTGGGCCTCCGACAGCCCAGGCCCAGTACCCTCCAGGTGCCGGATGACACGAGAAGCTACTACACGCTCTAGCAGCTTCCCCGTGTCATCCAGCAAGACGATGGGCCTGTATGCGGAAGAAGAGTCGATAGGACGACCCTCCTTCCGCAACAGGCACAATCGGCCATCCTTCCACAGCTTCGGGAACCGTCCAGACGTAAGGCATGCGTCGAACAGTTCCCGAAGCCGATCGCCCATCTCCCTCAGGGCGATTGTGAGGACCCGTCCCGGTATCCCGTCGGGACCCGGAGCGGTCCTCTTGCCCCGTAGGCGTGCGACCGCGATCTCCATCTCCGCCTCTGAAAGAGGTGGGATGGAGTCCGCTAAGTCCGCCTCGGGGAGGGATGGCGCCATCGTCGGAGGGTTGTGGAGGGGATTTCTGTCGGGGAAAAGCCCCCCCAACACCCTGTCTAGGAGCTCCGGCTCCAGGGACTCCGCGACTGGGGACGTCTGGCCCCGGAACTTATTCCGGGCAGCCTTGTATGGACGTCCCCATGGGTCCCTGTTGAGGCCCTCGAGGGTTTCACCCCAGGCCTCCGACTTCCGCCTTTCTATGGCCAGCTGTAGGTCCCACCGCGCATTGCGGTAGGCGCTGTACAGCTGGCCCTCAGCTGCCAGCTCCTCGGCTGACAGCTGCTCGTCCGTGCGGCCCCTGCGCCGCCTCCTGCAGCGGGTGTAGGGCCGCCGCGCCGCCGAGCAGGCGGCTCGGAGATCCGCGATCTCCGAGCTCCACCAGTACACCTGGCGGCGCTCAGGATGTCGCCGGGCCCTCGGCATGGCCGTGTCACACACGGCCGTCACCGCCTCGCGGAAATGACCCGCCGCGACGTCCACGTCTGGGTGCGCGGGGCCAGCCTGCCACGCCTGCACTATAGCCGCCTCCTTTGCCAACTCGGCGTCGAGGCGACTAATGGCCCAGCGCGGGAAGGCCGCCCGCGCCACCCGCTGGGGCCCCCCTTGGCTGTCGGAGGTGAAGATCTCAAACCGTATATATTTGTGGTCCGAGAGAGTCTCCACCTCCGACAACACCCTCCAGGCCCGGACACGTGCTGCGACAGCTGGGGTGGCGAACGATACGTCCACCACGGACCCCCCACGCTGTCGCACGCAGGTGTGGACCGACCCTCTGTTGAGCAGGGTCAGTCCTGAGGCAACCGCCCACTCCCTGACGATCTCGCCACGGGAGTTAGTGGAGGGGTTGCCCCAATCCCGGGCCTTAGCGTTCAGGTCCCCCATAAGGAGGACCTGACGTGGCGCCTGACGTCTCACCGCCGCAGCCAGGAGGTCCACAAAGACCTCCAGCTCTGCAGCGGTTCTGTTGGGGGAGAAGTATGCGCCGACAATCGCATACTCTCCCCACCTGGCCACCACGTACCCGAGCCCCTCTCCTCAACCGAGAGGGGGGAGGCACTTCCGGGCCGCCCCACAACAGCCACGGAGTCGTCCAAATCCCCAGCCCAGCAAGAATGTTGGGGGGGGACGTAGTACGGCTCCGCGGCTACCGCCACGTCTATCTGCCACTGCGCCAGGGACTGCATGAACAGATCTTGGGCCCGGGCGCAGTGGTTCAGATTCGTCTGAAGAAGGTTGTGATGTCCGACTTGATCCATCAATCAGACATCACAACCTCCTCACACGCCGCTTGGCGTGCTCCTTCCGGGGCGGCCCGGTTTGTGGCGGCCGGGGCAGCCTGGGTCCGAGTGGCCTTCCCCTTCGTCCTAGGGGGAACGCAGCTGCGTCCCCCCATTATGTGCCCGGAGGGCCTCCCCGATTCGGCGCATATTGCACAGCGCGGGGTGGTCTTCCCGCAGCTGGCCGCCCGGTGACCTGCGTCTCCACATCGGAAACACAGGTCACCCCTGTCCGCCGCAGCGGGACACTGGGGGCGAGTGTGCCCCAGCCCCAAGCACTTGTAGCAGCGCATGGGGCGTTCCCCCAGTGCCACCACCTTCACCGAGCTCCACCCTATCAGTAACTTACCCTTTTGCAGCAACACTTTGGCTGCTGCAACCGGGAGGGTTACGAGGGTGGAGCCAGTCCCAGCCACGCCAGTGCGGATCTCTCCGACCTTGACCACCTGCGGGTCACATGCCCCCGCCCGAGCGACCGCCGCCACCACCTTCTCTCTTGTGGTCGCGTCGTCCAGGTCCGTGATCCTCAGATCAGCGGTTTTGACGGGCCTGGTGACGGTGGCCACCTCCGTCACTATCCCGCGGAGCACTTCTGCGAGGCGATCCGCCTTTTCCGCGTTTTGGGAGCCAGGAATCTCCAGCTTCCTGGCTCCTGTCGCAGTCGAGCGGCAGCGGATCCGCTCGATCCCCAGCTCCAGCAGGTCAATCTTGTCCTGCGCCGTCTGGAGGACGGTGCCGTAGGTGACCCCCTTTTCCACGGCTTCGGGGCGCAACGATAGCACCACGACCGCGGACTTCGGGGGACTCTTCAGCACCGTCTTAGCTTTACCGGCAGGGGAGGCTGCCGGTTTAGCTGCAGGCAAACGAGCTGCTGGAGCTCCGACTGCAGGGGCACGAGCCGCAGGAGCACGGGCCACTGGGGGCTGGGCCGCACGGGCTCGGGCCACGGGGGCACGAACCGTGGGGGCACGGGCCGTGGAGGCACGAGCCGCGGGGGCTTGGGCCACAGGGGTACCAGGGGCTGGGACAGAGGAGGGAACGGAGGACTTCCCTTTCCCTTTCCCCTTGCCCTTTCCCACCACTTGCGCCCAGGTTTCCTTTTGGGGAACCTGGGCACTTGGAGTCCCCTTTGAGGTGGAGGGACCCGCAGTCACGGCCTGCTGGCGAGCCGGCTCAGCCCTTTTTGCCTCAGCCGCTGCCCGCTTGGCATCCGCTCTAAGTGGCGGGCGTACCGTCTGGGCTGGCAAGAGGCGGTCCTCGATCACCGCGAGTCGGGCATTAATCATTTGCCCGAGCGTGGCAGTCAAGGACCCCTTCAGCTCCTCAATCACATCTGCCCCCAGCGTGGTGGTGGGGGCAGCCGGTCTCTCAGCCGCAGCAGAGGCGGTGGCAGAGGCAGCGGCGGCAGCAGCGATGGTGGCGGCGGTTTCCGTCTTGGCTTCGGTGAAGCCAATACGTAACGCTTTCACCTCCGCCTTCAGCGACGCTATTTCCAGGCGCTGGCGGTTACTCACCGCCCTGAGCCGTTGCGTCTCCTCGACTTCGGTCCTCCCAGTTAAGGTGTCGACCACCTCTCCTAGGACCGACGCGGCTTTCTTGAGGCGACCAACAAACTCGCCTTTGAGGTTGCCAGACTTCCTGGCGACCTCCAAAACACCGGCAAGTTCCTCCCCCGCACGCGCCCTCAGCTCCTGAGCATTCAGGTCGTTTAGGTCGTCGATCAACGGGCGAGCATCGGAATCGGTTCCTGTGCTCAACCCGACGTCGCAAACCAGAGCGGCTGGAGACTTCCTGTACTTCCTGCCTTGCAGGACTACCTCCAACTCTCCGTCAACCGGAGCAGGCTTGAGGAAGGTTTCCCTGGAGGAGCTCGCCTGGGTGGCCTTCCTCCTGCCTCTCCTCGCCGTGCTGACTTTGGCAGCCGCCGTCTCTTCAGTCTCCGTGTCTGAGTCTAAATACCCAGGCACGAAGAATGAAGAGTGCGGCCGCTTCCGGCCAACACTTTCGTCTGCGGTGTCTACACCGCCCGACATCTCCATCTCGGAGAAGGAGTCGTCTGACTCCCTCGACCCTTCCAAAGAGGAAGCTCGGGAATGGCCCTGAGAAGGGCCTTTTGGTTGGCCCTGAGAAGGGCCTTTTGGTTGGCCCTGAGAAGGGCCTTTTGGTTGGCCCTGAGAAGGGCCTTTTAGTTGGCCCTGAGAAGGGCCTTTTGGTTGGCCCTGAGAAGGGCCTTTTGGTTGGCCCTGAGAAGGGCCTTTTATAAACTTCCCGAAGGAGTCTCGAGCCTGTTTAGGCATCACAACTTGGTCAGATGACGGCGTAGACATCGACGGCACAGTGCACTTTAGCCGAGCCCAGTCTGCCACTCCGTTACGGTGGTCAGAACTGGGTCGTTTCCAGGGAACACGACGAGGACGTAAGCACTGTGGGGGGTTCCCCAACCTAACCTAACCTAACCTAACCTAACCTAACCTAACCTAACCTAACCTAACCTAACCTAACCTAACCTAACCTAACCTAACCTAACCTAACCTAACCTAACCTAACCTAACCTAACCTAACCTAACCTAACCTAACCTAACCTAAGCTAAGGCTGCGATACTCATTTTTGATCAAAGTCTTGATATCACACAGTACCCGAAACTCACCACAAACAACATCGTTGTGGTGGGGATCCAAACCAGTGCTTGGAAGATCACACTGGTGTCCTATTACTTCGAGCCGGACAAGCCCATAGGACCATACCTTGAACACCTGACCAGAATCGTCGAGTTGCTGGGGCCACAGAGGTTGGTTATTGGTGGAGACGCCAACTCCAAAAGCACTTGGTGGGGAAGTACGGTCATAGACCAAAGAGGGGAGGAAATGGCAGGGACTCTTGACGAACTGGGCCTACACGTGTTAAATACGGGAAACATCCCGACTTTTGATACCATCAGGGGTGGCCAGCGGTACCACAGTTATGTCGACGTCTCAGCCTGTTCGACGGATATGCTGGACTTGGTGGAGGACTGGATGGTAGATGAAAGTCTCACGAGCTCGGACCACAACGGTATAACATTTAACATCAGACTTCAGAAATCTAAAGGCATGCACATCACTAGAACCACTAGATTATATAATACTAAGAAGGCAAATTGGGTAATGTTTCATGAGAAACTAACCGAATTGAAAACAGAGTACAAATTAACTTCAAAAGTAATTAACCAAATTAATGACAAAGACAATTTAGAAACAGCAATAGTTAAATACAGTACAATAATTACAGAAGCATGCATCAAAACCATCCCACAAAAGAAAAATAAAGAAGTACTTACCATTCCGTGGTGGTCCGAGAAGCTTGAGGCGATGAAAAATTTAGTCGCCACCAAGAAGCGCAGGATTAGATGTGCTGCGAAGATCCGGAGAGCGAAGGTCGTCAAAGAGTACTTGAAACAGAAAGAAGAGTATGAAATGGAAGCGATGAGTGCCCAAGTCAAGAGCTGGAAGGAATTCTGCGATAAACAGGATAGGGAGGGGCTCTGGGAGGGAATTTACAGAGTGATTGGCAGAACAAAGAGTAGAGACGAAGATCTGCCTTTGGAGTTGGAAGGATCAGTGTTGGACGCAAAAGGTTCCGTTAAGCTCTTAGCGGAAACATTTTACCCGGAAGACCTCACAGAAAGCGACAACGCTGAACACCGTCGTATAAGGGAAGAAGCGGAGCGAGTGAACGATGGAGAACAAGGTGATCCTTGCGATCCACCTTTCACGCTGACCGAACTCCAGACGGCGGTCGAAAGTTTCAACCCCAAAAAGGCCCCTGGCGCCGATGGCTTTACGGCCGACATATGTAGCCGCGCAATCGGAAGTGACCCTGACCTCTTTCTGGGGCTCTTAAATAAATGCCTGGCACACCACCATTTCCCAAACCTATGGAAGGAGGCTACTGTGGTTGTACTCAGAAAGCCAGGCAAGGACAAATACACCGAACCCAAATCGTACAGGCCGATTGGTCTTTTGCCTGTCCTGGGGAAGGTGTATGAGAAGATGTTGATGGCTCGAATCAAGCATCACCTTTTGCCAAGGATGAGTACTCGTCAGTACGGATTCATGCCCCAGAAAAGCACCGAAGACTCCCTCTATACGCTAATACAACACATTCGCACTAAATTGGACCAGAAGAAAATTGTAACTCTTGTGTCCTTGGATATAGAGGGAGCCTTTGATAGCGCTTGGTGGCCTGCTATAAGAGTCCGACTGGCAGAGGAAAAGTGTCCTGTGAACTTGAGGAGGGTCATCGACAGCTATCTGAGTCGCAGAATGGTGAAAGTTAGATACGCTGGCGAAGAGTATGGCAAGGTAACAGCTAAGGGATGCGTTCAGGGCTCTATAGGCGGTCCAATGCTCTGGAACTTGCTCCTGGATCCTCTACTAAAGGGGCTTGAGGGACGAGGTGACTACTGCCAAGCCTTCGCAGATGATGTCGTCCTGGTGTTCGATGGGGAAACGGCTCTCGAGTTGCAAGGACGTGCCAATGCCGCGCTCGAGTATGTTCGGGCGTGGGGTGTCGTAAACAAGCTCAAGTTCGCTCCGCATAAAACCAATGCCATGGTTATCACGCGTAAGCTGAAGTATGACACACCACGCCTGAGCATGGGCGGGGTCGACATTGACGCGTCCAAGGAGATTAAAGTTTTGGGGCTAATTATTGACGAGAAGCTTACCTTCAATTCCCACGTAGCTCACATTTGTCGCAAAGCTTTAAATCTCTACAAGCAGCTCTCGAGGGCCGCTAAGATCCATTGGGGACTTCAGCCAGAAGTCATCAGGACGATTTACACGGCGGTGGTCGAGCCTGTCATTTTGTATGCAGCAAGTGCATGGGCGCCTGCAACAAATAAATTGGGTGTGAGAAAACAGTTTGACGTTGTCCAGCGTGGTTTTGCTCAAAAGATGGTGAAGGCATACAGGACGGTCTCGCTCAGCTCGGCGCTATTACTCGCTGGGTTGCTTCCGCTGGACATGAGAGTCCGAGAAGCAGCCTCGCTTTATGAAGCAAAGAAAGGTCACTCGCAGCGGGTAATAGGAGATCGAGTAGTAGAGGTGCCAATGGCCTTTATGGACATGCCACACCCCGCACAACAGATGGGGAACCAATTCGTTTGCTTGATGGACGGTGCAGCATTGGAAGAGTATTATGATGTAAATGGCCTCAGCATATTCACCGATGGCAGCAAAATTGAGGGGAAAGTCGGCGCGGCATTATCCGTTTGGCATAATGGCGCGGAGATCAGTACCCGGAAATTTAAGCTCGACCAATGCTGCACAGTTTATCAGGCGGAATTGCTGGCCCTGTATGAGGCAACAAACCACGCTCTCCGGAGCACCGTGCCCAGTTGCAATATTTACTGCGACTCAAGATCCGCTCTGGAAACAGTTGTTAACAACGCTTCCCTCCATCCTCTTGCTTTCAAAACACGCGCCAACATTTGTAAAATAAAAGCAAAAAATTTCGTTTTGCAATTGTTTTGGATCAAGGCGCATGCAGGGCTGGAGGGAAATGAAAGAGCGGATGAATTGGCTAAGGATGCGGCTCTGCGAATAAAAACCAAGCCAAACTATGACCGGTGTCCGATTTCATTCATCAAGCGTCAAATCCGTATGGATACGCTTGATGAATGGAATCGGAGGTATAAGTCTGGCGATACTGGTAGGATAACCAAATTGTTCTTTCCTGACGCAGTGCAGGCCTTCAGTTTGGTCAGAAAACTAGAGCCAACGGGAGTAATCACCCAGGTTATGACTGGACACGGTGGGTTTTCCGAATACTTGCACAGGTTCAAGTGTAAGGAAAGCCCATCGTGTATTTGCGACCCAGACCAAGCTGAAGACGTAGTACATATATTGACAGAATGTCCTGCTTATGGAAGAGATAGGTTCGAAGCTGAACAAGAAATGGACATTGATATAAATAAGGAAAATATAAGTAAATTAATTATTGATAAATATAGAAGAAATAGATTTTTGACGTACTGTGTAACAGTTGCAAATAAAGTAATAAAATTGAATAAATAAATGAATATATTATGCTATATATGTATATTGATAATAATATATGATGTTAGCGTAAAAATTTTTAATTAGTTTAATAATGTATGATGTTAGCATATGATTGTTAATGAATGTAATGTAATGTAATGAATACTTAATGATATAAATTGAATAATGATATGAATTTAATAATAATGTGAATTTAATAATGCAATAATAATATTTGTATTAATTAATTGAATATGTTGTAAATAAATTGTATTATTGTTTTGATGAATTTAGTAATGATAATATTTTAAACAAATACTATGATTAAAAATAGATAATATGTAATGTATGAATGGTATATACAAGTAAAGTGATGAACTTGATTTCATTTACACATGATTGTGTGTACATGATTAAAAGAGTAATAGACTCACGATAGTTAAATTGTACTCATACTCATTAGTATTCAATAGTAAGATAGACAAGGTCTCTGACTTTTGTTAGAGGATTTGGAACAAAGGGAGGGGTGGTTTAGTCCGTAGGTCGCCAAGGCGGAGTCGGACATAACCGTGGGGCCCGAGCCTCGCGGTATCCATGAGGATTCCCCCCTACCCTCGGGAGTAAAAAAAAAAAAAAAAAAAAAAAAAAAAAAACCCGTCTGCGTCCCGTAGCGACCGAGAGAGCATTTAAAAACGGCTGCTCCCACGTAAAAAATTCTTTAAAAATAGAAATAGTGGTCCTAGAAGGGCAAGTGAGGTGTCAGTGAGTGCGCATAAATTTGGATCACAGTGGGAACCAATTTTCAGACAGGAGTCTGAAAATTTCAGCGGTTGGCAGCTTAAAAACTGAGTTTTTGAGGTTAGTTTAACTTTCGCAAAACAGTTTTTCGCTTACGCTGCATGATTGAGATCTGTGCCCCACTGTTTTTTGAGTGCCAGTTTTTGCGCCCACTGCGTGCCCAAATCCCTGTAAAATCTTGGATTTTTCAGGCCGCGCACTCCTGAAATAATCAAGAAAGTCTGAAAACCACGTGGCCACGAGGTCCGTGATCCGAGGACTTTTTGAACAATTTCGGGGTACCATCTGGTGCGCCTTGCTTGTGCCATCATTAAATCGGTTTCAGGCGATTTTTAGCGATCTCGGTTTAGTAGCTACGTTAATTAGAAAATTTATTACTTAAGTGGCAATAACTTCTGGAATATAAGTGGCGCGTGGGATTTGAAACTTTCAGCTTCACCTACGTCACAAGACGTACCGCCATACTGATTTTCAGTTTTTTTGTACTTGCGGTTCTTTAGTTAAGCCTGAAATTCAGAAAATCCCCCCCACTGCCCATAAATTTGTTTTTTTTGTTTTTTATGTGTAATTGTATATATTAGAATTAAGTAGTCGGCTGAACTCTACCGGATTCCGCTTAAAGCGGATTTTTAGTGACCGGGACGAGGAGGCTGAAAAGGTTTGAAAATTAATTTTTCAAAACTTGTTCCTGGGGTCCCTGTACGTGGCGCGTGGGTTTTGGTGGTGTCATCTGTTAGCGTAGGTAAGGTTGTATCTGGCTGCAAATTTTCAAAATTTTAGTAGCCCCTGTTTCCAAGATACAACAATTATTGGTTTATTTCTTCCCCCTTTATTATCCCGGAGGGGGGGTGCCTAAAAAAAACTTTTGGACTACCAAAATCTGCGGGCCGTGGAGTTCTGTCGACTGGCACCAATTTCAAGGTAATCGGACCACGCACTGGGAAGTTACAGCGGTTTCAGGTATTTTCAGGATATCTCCTGAAAGGCGCTTTGTACTGCTGTACCTGTACCATAGAACTATAGCGTAGATCCTGCCCAGCTCGGGGAGCCCAAACTCGGCACTCCTGGGACCGCGGAGACCGGAGAAATCAAGGTTTGACCAAATCGCCGCCATCTTGGCGGCCATCTTGGGTTTTTTCATTCTGTGATAACTCCGGAACCAGGCGGCCAGGGAAGACCGGGTTTCCAGATTCGGAGAGCCTGCAGTACCCCCTTGCCTGGGGGCATAAGGAATCCTGAAATTCAGCACTAAAAATTTCAGTGAAAGTGAGGCTCAGGAGCCTGTATAGGGCGTGGAGGTGAGAACGACAGTGCTTTTCCCGTATTTCTGCGACCCTCGGGGCCGAAGATACGGGCGTCTGAACATTTAGCGGCCATTTTGTTCCGCCATTTTGGTTTTACAAAACCGGCCGTATCTTCGCAACCGAGCGTCCGATTGAGACCGGGTTTTCGTGAAAAGCTTTCCCAAGTGTTGTTCTACCTTCTGAGTGTGATTCGAGGGAGATTGGAGAGGGGGGAAATTTGCGTCGAGATTTCTGTGGATTGGGACGGACGTTTACTGGCCGAGGTCAGTACGCTTTTTCCCGCGTCTCTGCGACCTGTGGTTCCGGAGATATCGGCCAAACAAAATTCGGCGGCCATTTTGTACCGCCATTTTGTTTTTATAAAAGTGGTCATAACTTTGGAACCGGGGGCCGTAGAAGAACGGGGTTTTCGGAGGCGGTCTTGCCGCAGCGTTTCCTATCATCTGGGATTAGTCCCAGGTCATTCCCAAGTGACCGAATAGCGTGACCGAATTCGAGTGGATTGTGACAGAAGACGTTACGGCAATACAGGTGGTTCTTTTTCTGCGCTTCTGCGACCACTGGGTCCCGAGTTACAACAAGAACAAGATTTCAGCCGCCATTTTGTCAGCCATCTTGGATTTACAAGATTGGTGATAACTCGTTAACCGCTGGTCGTAGGAGACTCGGATTTCCACTGGGAGTAATCTCCCATCACGGTGCATCAGTGAGAGTAGTTTTTTTTTTTTTTTTTTTTTTTTTTTTTTAATAAAGAAAAATTTCACGATGTCGTCTGGTTCACAATCAACACAGAAGTCAACACAATCCACGAAGGGAACGGGGAAAGGTCGTGTGAGGAAGCCTGTAGTTTTTTACTCGCCCATTCGCAGTGCTTCTCCAGCCAAGCAGACCCGAAAACGAAAGGTGCCGGCAAATCCTGCTCAGGCATCTCCCTGGGCGCGCACCCCCGTCCGTAAGACCCCTAGGGTGGTAGCCGCTGCCGAGATACCCGCTCGTGCAAGCGTTGCATCGGGTGCCGCGGTGCCACCTTCGGACAGTACTAGTCAGGATCTTGGCGCCGCCTTGCCTGCTGTCGTGGAGGGGTCTTCACCACTTGTACCAATGGATGAGCAGGTGATACAGGCTCTCTCTGGTGCGGCTTCGGTGAACAGGGAGGAGAGCGTCACCTCACCACTGCTGTCCGAGGACATTTGGTTGTTAGAGGAGGGCAGTGGGGACTCCATGGCGGGGGCTGCCAAAACGGAATCATCCGCCTCACGCTCAGAAACCTCCGCGAAGTCAAAGGCAAGGCTTGCGAGGCCGAAGGGGCACAGACCGGAACCTCTGCGCATCAGAGCCCTGGTCAAGAGCGCGACAGCGGAGAGGCGTGGAGATTCCACTTCTGTCCCTGAGGTTAGTCCTTCCCATAACTCGGAGTTCCATACAATATCGGAGAGAACTGCGAGCCCAGTTTCTGAGGGACCGCCGCTTACCCAGGAGGAGTTGGACGAGGAGCTGGACCAGCTTGGCATACCAAGGCCCACGTCGGGACTGGAGGACGATTGGTCGGACCTTGAGAGCATTGTCAGTAGGCGATCAATGCTCCCTCCGGCCCTGAAGTGGGCGGGGGTCCCAATGGACCAGGCCGCAGCTCGCGCAAATGAACTGTTTCTTACCGCAAAAGAGGCTATAGAGACAGCCGGAAATATGAAGAGGGAAAATAAAGTGACAGCCACAGATTGCCTCCAGTCGATGTATGAGTTGTCTCTCTCACTGGCGGAATCACGCTCAAGGCATAGGATGGCCCTCGAAAAAGAGAAGGCCCGAGCGGCACGTGAGCTGGTTCGAGTGGAGAGAGCTCATACGAGGCAGTTGCTGGAGCTGCGTGGCTCTCTGTCAGATCGGCTCATACAGGTTCAGGAAAGGCTGGAGGAGACTCATAAGGCTAGCGAGGCGATTAGAGGATGGCTGAGTTTTGAGCTGGATGGCCCCATAAAGACGGTGAATGGCCTGGAGTCACAGTTCACTGCTCTGCGAGCACTTTTAGAAGCCAAAGAAGGGCCCCAGGGTGATTCTAGCGCAGTAATCTGCAAAGAGTTCGATAAACTCGGTGGGTGGATGGGAGTGATGAGATCCGAGATGAACAACATCCTTGACTCTCTAAATCTGGTTATCCATCAGAGCCAGTTCACGGCACCATCATTCCCACCACCCACTTCACGACCACCACCAGCCATTATTGACTCGCCACCTGACCAGGTTGAGCTTCAGACTGCCCACTTGGAGTCGATTATGGCGGAATTAAAGGCTGTAAGGACTGACATCGCAGAGCTTAAGACTGTGGAAGCTTCAGAGACAACTTTGGAAGCCGTTATGCAGGGAATAGAGGCCCTACAGGGTGTGACCTTATCGGCAAAGGAGCTTGGCTCAAAGACGGCCGACACCATTGCGTCCCTGAGAGGGGAAGTGAAGCAGGCGTTTGAGACTGTGGTAGAGACGGTGGGACCGATCCGAACCTCAGTTGAAACGCTGAAATCTGACCTGCGTGAGCGCACCAGTGATAGCTCCAGGAAAAGTTTGGAGGTGATCCGGACGGAGGACACCAGCGCAAAAAGGCCGGCGTATGTGGATTCACTAACGGTCCCTCGTCGAACGGTTGTCATCGAGTCCGTTGATCCCCGTAAGAGCAGTGAAGACATAATAACTGCCATTAAGAAAGGTGTAGACGTGGTTCAACTGGGAATCGGTGTGAGTGGGGTCCGGAAAGGCAGAAATAGCAGAGTTGTGGTTACTGTGGACTCTGATACAGATAAGACTAAGATGAGTAGCGCGATCAGAAACCTCAGTCATGAGTTCACAGTAACGGAGCCAGCGCCTAAGCTGCCACAGCTGAAGCTGGTAGGAGTGTCGAATGACATGTCCAACGAGCAGCTCACTGTGGCAATTAAGAGGCAAAATGCTACAATGCTGTCCGCGGCCAATAAAGGTACCATAAGGGTGCTGAGGAGGGCAAAGCACAGGACCGAGTGCCTCTCAAATGTCATCTTGGAGGTCAGCCCGGATGTCTGGCACATCTTCAGAGACCAGAGGGTGAAGATCGGCTACCAGGTCATCCGTGCTGTGGACCAGTCCCCAATCAAGCAATGCTACAGGTGCCTGGGATTTGGCCATGAGGCCAGGAATTGTGAAGGCCAGCAGCATTGCGGGTATTGTGCTGGGAAGCATGATACCAGGGAGTGCACTCGGGGCATGGAGCCTAAATGCGCCAACTGCAGGACCGGCGTCACCGGGGCGCACCCTGCTTATAGCAGTCAATGCCCAGAATGGCAGAGATTCGACCGGCTGGCCCGAACGGTCATAAGTTATTGCTGAGGATGGGACGGGCAGCAACAATAGATCAGCCGAATCCACCACTGCACAGCCATCCATACCTGGCATTAAGATACTGCAGCTTAATTTGGGCAGGGGACTGACTGCTAGTCAGGAGTGTCTTGGTGAAGCACTCACCCAGAACTACTCCCTCATTCTTTTACAGGAACCATACGTTGGGAACCGAGGCTTCACCAGAATGGGTTCTCATAAAGTGATACAGGCTTACAATGGTGACAAACCTGTGAAGTCCGCTATCGTCATTGTCAACGATCAATTGGTACTTGCAGAATACCCTAATCTATGTAGTGAGAATATAGCATGTGTAGTTGTAATGTTAGGTAGGCTCAGATTGGGTATAGTCTCGGTGTATCTGGAGGGAACCGAGGACATCGAACCATATCTACAACACATTCAGCGGGCGGTGCAAGGTTTGGACACGCAGCACGTTATTTTGGCGGGTGATATCAACGCTAGGAGTGGATGGTGGGGTGAGCGCGAGGAGGATGGCCGGGGGTCTTCGTATGTGGAGTTGTTGGCCCAGCTTGACATGGCGGTGGTCAATACTGGCAGAACGCCTACCTTCAGCGCATTCCGTAACGGTAGAGCTTACGAAAGCATAGTCGATGTGACGGCCAGTACTAATGCCCTACTCCCAAAGGTGGTAAATTGGTGCGTTAACACCGGATTTGTGACGACGTCTGATCATCGAGCTATAACATTTGAGATACGCACAGAATCTAGTACTGAAGATGTTCCTAGGCAAACTACGAGGAAGTACAACTCAGCGAGGGCAGACTGGGGGGTTTTTGATGACAAACTAATGACAGAACTGGAGGCTAACCATGTAAACCACAGCAGACTTGATACCATATGTGATCCAGATAGCCTAGATCGATTCGTTGAAGAGTTTACAGTCTGTGTTTCGCAAGCATGTACTGAAAGCATGCCTGCGGTCAGTGCTCGTAAATCTAGGAAGCTGAAGTGGTGGACAAAGGAACTCACGCTGCAAAAGGCTGAGGTGATTAGACGTCGTAACAGAATACGTGGATCGAATAGGCGAAGGAGGCCTTTTTTGGTAAAAGAGTACCTCGAGGAGCTGGATAAATATAAGGAAGCAATTATAAGGACCAGGACCACGAGCTGGATTGAATATTGTACGGGTCAAAGGAAGGAGACCATGTGGGAGCAAGTCTATAAGGCTTTATCTATATCGACTCGACAGGCTGACTCACTTTTAAGGACTGGGGCAGGAGAGACTTTGAACCCTAGGCAGTCAGCTGATCTACTCGCTGACACATTTTATCCGGAAGACAACCTACACACAGACAGTCAGGAACAGGCAACCATGAGGATGGAGACAGAAGAACACATGCAGATTTTAAGACGAGATTGGGAGGCTACGAGGCCATCGTTCACCATGTTTCAAAGGCATGAACTCTTAAATGTGATTAAGAATATCGGGACTACAAAGGCGCCGGGAGAAGATGGCTTCACAGCAGACATATGTTACAGAGCAATTCTCCACTCGGGGGGCCTGTTCCTGGCAATCACGAATAAATGTTTGGAAATCGGCCATTTTCCTGCGAGATGGAAACTCGCTATTATCAGGATTATTCCAAAACCCCTAAAAGAGGACTATACTGCCCCGAAGTCTTATAGACCTATTGGACTCCTACCTGTTTTCGGCAAAGTACTCGAGAAAATGTTTACAACTAGACTGATGTGGCACTTGGGCAGTCGAGGGCTACTCAGTAGACGTCAGTATGGCTTTATGCCCCAAACTAGCACGGAAGACGCTCTTTACGATGCAGTAAACATTATAAAGCTAGGGGTGGCTGCGAAGAAAATTGTAGCAGTCTTGTCCCTGGATATTGAGGGGGCATTCGATTGCGCATGGTGGCCCTTAATACTAAATCAGCTAATACAAAAAGGATGCCCCTCGGACTTGCTGCTCCTCATACAGAGCTACTTGTCCGGGAGATCGGTACGTGTGCAGTATGCTGGGGAACAAGTTGACAGAGTAACTAGCAGAGGCTGCATCCAGGGGTCAACCTGTGGCCCTCTGATGTGGAATTTACAAATGGATACACTCTTGGAAGAGGCTGAGCACCTTGAGGCCCATATACAGGCCTTTGCCGATGATATCCTGGTGATCGCAACCGCCAACACCGTGACTGAGTTAAATAGAATCGTCAACACAGCACTGGAATGTGTCGCAGACTGGGGTAAAAAGAGCAAGATGAAGTTTGCGGCTCACAAAACTCAGGCAATCGTGGTCACCAGGAGAATCAAATATGATGCCCCACATTTTGTTCTCAATGGAGTAGATATAGGCATTGGAAGTGAGTTAAAGGTGCTCGGACTGACGATCGACTCAAAACTTACGTTTAAAACACATCTTCACAATGTGTGCAGGAGGGCGGTCGGTATTTACCAGGCAGTGGCTACAGCTACAAGAGCGAACTGGGGACTTAACTCTGACATTACAAGACTCATATACACTGCCGTGGTGGAACCGATCGTCCTGTATGCGGCTAGCACATGGGCTCCAGTTACGGATAGGAAATATGCGGTGAAGAGACTGAACCAGCTATCCAGAAAGTTCGGTATCTTAATCTCCAGAGCACATAGAACTGCATCTCACACCTCGGTACTATGCTTAGCAGGAATACTGCCTCTTGATTTGCGAGTGAAGGAAGCCTCAGAATTATTCCAGCTTAAGAGAGGGAAGCCCTATTCGGAGTTACCTGGACGAGAGCTTGAAAAACGGATATCTCCATTTTGTCTGCCGCATCCTGCTGAACGGAAACCCCTGTTACACAACCTTTTAAACACCCAGGAGGACGTTGACAGAATAGATAATGTTGCTCCAAAGCTTTACACAGACGGCAGCAAGATTGAGGGCAAAGTGGGTGCTGCGGTCACCTGGTGGGAAAATGGGGTGGAAGTTCGGAGTACGAGCTTTTTACTGGCACCATATTGCTCAGTATTCCAGGCGGAGCTGACAGCAATACAGCGAGCTATTAAGATGGTTGTGAGTTCCAACACGGCAATGGCCAATATCATTAGTGACTCGCGGTCCGCCCTTGAGGCACTGGAAAACCCTGAGAATCCCAACCCCATTGTGGCTGAAATCCGGGGTACACTCAAGCAGCTGGAAGATAAAGGTGGAGGCATCCACTTGTTTTGGGTCAAAGCCCACGAAGGTATCGAAGGAAACGAGAGGGCCGACGAATTGGCAAAGACAGCAGCACTAAAGAAGAAGACCAGCCCCGCATACGACAGGGTCCCGCTATCCTACCTCAAGTTCTCTCTGCGGCAAAAAACCATAGATATCTGGAACACCAGGTATAAGGAAGCCAGCACTGGAAAAGTCACGAAGCTCTTTTTTCCGGACGCAAGACGTGCCTACCCTGTAGTCAGGAAACTCCATATGACGAACCTGCTTGCACAAGTCATCACCGGACACGGAGGTTTCAGAGAATACCTGCACCGATTTAAACTTGCACCGAGCCCTGGATGCATCTGCGACCCAGATATACCGGAGACTGTCCCCCATATCCTGATTGAATGCCCTAGGTATGATAGGCTAAGGTTGGATTTAGGGTATAGTACCAAAATCAAATTAGAGGATGCAAGTATTTGTAAGTTGGTCGAGGACAATGACGATAGGCGGCATTTCATTCACTTCGCGAAAGCCGTGGTCCGTGCCACAGCAAAGGCGAATGGTAGCACGTCTGTGTAAGATTGTTAGTTAATATTAATGTTTTTATTTATAAAGTTAGCTGTTAGGATGGTTTAATGTTAGTGTTTTTGTTGAAAAGTGTCAGTTGTTTTTGTTATTTGTGTGTCAGTTATGCCAAAGATTTAAAATTTTATTTTGTTTTTTCTTATTGTTTTATTTAACGTATTTTTAAAATTTCTATTAATACAGATAATATATCATTTTCTCTCAAATCTAACCTCATATGATATTGTTAGTTTTGTGTATTGCTTTTCATTAGACTTTGTTTTGGTAAAAAGAGAAGAATAAGTAAAATTAAATTTATTATGATTGTGTGTCCTACTTTTAAGCAAGCTCTGAAAGAGACCTTAGTATAGCTTTGTGTAATTTTATTATAAGTTATTTATTAGAAATAAAAAGAATACTGTGATAAATTAATAAAGTTAAGGAATTATAATTAATGTAGTACCAATGAAAATTATAGAACTTAGTATTTGTATAATATAATTGTAATTCTATAAGGGAATATAATAATCAGAATTCTGTGATAATTTATGAAATAGGTTTATGATCAATGTAAGAAAAGATTCACCTTTGTTAGATTAAAGATGATTCTGTAATAATATTATATATCTAATTTGTAGTTAAAATTTTCATAAACATGATTGTATTAGATTGGTAGGAGATTTAAATTGTGATGTAAATTTAAAATAGCGAGAAATTAAGGATTATTGGTATGTATGTACAATGAGTAAATAAATAATGTCAAATCGTAGAATTATAAAAATTATATGTAATTTGAATGGTATATACAAGTAAAATGATGAAATTGACTTCATTTACACATGATTGTGTGTACATGTTTAGTAAGAGTAATAGAGTCACGACAGACAAATTGAATGAGTACTCAATAGGAAGATAGACAAGGTCTCTGACTTTCGTTAGAGGATTTGGAACAAAGGGAGGGGTGGTTTAGAAAAAAAAAAAAAAAAAAAAAAAAAACCTAACCTAACCTAACCTAACCTAACCTAACCCAATATTTTTAAAGGTACTTACCCAGGTCCTGTATATGAGTGTGATACACCGATAGACGCGTCTCCGCGAGTACTAGCTGTACCTGAAACAAAAACGCATCCGTTAGTTTAAAAAACCGAAATTTTTGGGAAAAAAACCGTTTTTTACGGTTATTTTTCGGGTGCCGAGCAAACTTGCACCTTATTGCGGCGTCACGGGTCTCAAGAGATCCGCGTGCGCGTCCCGCACCCGAAACCGTGAAGATCCGGGAACAGTCCCATACTAAATTTTCAAATTAGAGTCAAAAAACCGTTAAAAAACCAATATCTCGCGTTTTTACAGGATTTTTTAGGGTTCCGTGCAAACTTACACCTGACCGCCTCCGTCACGGGTGTCAAAAGATCCGGGAGCACCCCGCGAACCCGATCCTGTGAAAATACGGGACCTCCCAGTACAAAAAGTTTACACCCGACAGCTAAAAACTGTTCGGATTTCATTTTTTCGCCCGTCACCCAATTTTGCCACTTTTCAGTGTATTTTTTCAGGTGTAGTCATCTTTTTTCAGCAATAAACGTTCAGGCGTACCTCTACGGAGCTGCGTCTGTAGCGTGGGCTGCAAGAAAGAACGAAAATAGAACATCGAAATTTTCTCAGTACTTGGTCTATAGTGAAAAATCCACCTAACCGGCGATACGGAAAACAAAAACGTAATTTTTAAAGGTACTTACCCAGGTCCTGTATATGAGTGTGATACACCGATAGACGCGTCTCCGCGAGTACTAGCTGTACCTGAAACAAAAACGCATCCGTTAGTTTAAAAAACCGAAATTTTTGGGAAAAAACCGTTTTTTACGGTTATTTTTCGGGTGCCGAGCAAACTTGCACCTTATTGCGGCGTCACGGGTCTCAAGAGATCCGCGTGCGCGTCCCGCACCCGAAACCGTGAAGATCCGGGAACAGTCCCATACTAAATTTTCAAATTAGAGTCAAAAAACCGTTAAAAAACCAAAATCTCGCGTTTTTACAGGATTTTTTAGGGTTCCGTGCAAACTTACACCTGACCGCCTCCGTCACGGGTGTCAAAAGATCCGGGAGCACCCCGCGAACCCGATCCTGTGAAAATACGGGACCTCCCAGTACAAAAAGTTTACACCCGACAGCTAAAAACTGTTCGGATTTCATTTTTTCCAAGTAAGCCAAATCACAAAATCACGGCCAAAAACAAAAATCTCAGTGTAGAAGAGGCGAAGAATAAAGACCCGCTGATAATTATTAAAAACCTCCTCACTTTCAACAAGGACGATGAGATTGTGGCGTCGCTCAGGACCCAAAACGCCGGCCTGCTGGGGGACCTGGGAGACGATGAGTTCAGGGCTATGGTGAGGTACAGGCGCAGGGCCCGGAACCCCCATGAGAACCACGTCGTCTTACAGGTCTCTCCTAAAGTGTGGCAGAAGCTGACCGTGGCCGGGCGCATACACATCGATCTCCAGTACGTGGCAGTCCAAGATCAGAGCCCGCTCGTACAGTGTACGCGATGCCTGGGGTATGGGCACGGGCGCAGGCTCTGTAAGGAGGCGGCTGACCTGTGTAGTTATTGCACCGGGCCGCACCTTCGGGTGGACTGTCCGTCGTACCTAGCGTGTGAGGCTCCAACCTGCCGCAACTGTTCCTTGGCAAAGTGTCACGAGACTGGGCACAACGCGTTCGATGGGGACTGCCCCATACGTAAGAAGTGGGACGCTATAGCGAGGTCTAGTGTGGCGTATTGCTAAGGGCACCCCGGGGACCACAGTTTTAAGTACAGCCTCAGAACATAGACGCTATAAGGCAATACAGGCTAACCTTCAGCGTAAACGGCTCGCAACGGACGAACTCTTTCTGGAATGCCGATCGAGGAGTGTAAGTTTAGCGCTGGTACAGGAGCCTTATGTGGGGGCCGGGGGGGAGCTCAGGCGGTACAAGGGCACTCGCATCGTTCAATGCGAACGAAACAGGTCGAAGCCAGTAAAAGCCGCCGTCATTATCTTCGACGATGACATCCAAATATTGAATGATCAAACCACTGTGACCGAAAACATTGTTCTCACAACCCTTAAAACAGATAAATGGATGGTTACAGTGGTTTCGGTCTATTTCGAGGATAGTGTGCCGCTTGAGCCTTATCTAGACCGGCTTAAGGAACTCCTGGACTCGGTGCGGACAGACAAGGTTCTGGTCGGAGGTGATGTGAATGCGTGGAACACGTGGTGGGGGAGTGAAGTAGAAAATGAGAGAGGCATGCTCTGTAAGGAGTTTCTAGACGAGGTGGACATGAACATCTTGAACTGTGGTACTGACCCTACCTTCGACACAATTCGAGGGGACCGCCGTTTTACCAGTAACGTGGATATAACGGTCTGTTCCTCGCGTTTACTGCAGCATGTCACGGACTGGAAGGTAGACATGACGGTCACCAGTTCAGACCACAATGCCATCACTTTCACCCTCTGTCTGGAGAAGCCTTCGGAGCCAAGAAAGCGGGCCTCCACGCGTCTGTACAACACCCGGAAAGCGGACTGGAGTCGGTTCACTGAGGAAGTTAAAACACAAGTAGAAGAAGACTGCATAACCCTTGAAAACGTAGAAAGATTAGAGACCAAAGAACAATTAGAAACGATAATTAGTAAATATATAAACAGCATTCGGAAAGCATGTCAAAATTCTATACCTTTAATTAAAAACAAAACAAAAAAAGATTACTTACCTTGGTGGACTGATGAACTGGAACGCTTGAGGGGTGTTGCGATCACGATGAGACGCCGGATCCGTTGCGCAGCACCTCGTAGACGGGACCACGTAGTGAGGGACTACCTGCAAGCAGTTGAGACGTTTGAGTTAGCAGCGGACAAGGCTCAAACTGAAAGCTGGAAAGAAAACTGTACAAAGCAGGACAAGGAGAGCATGTGGGATAGGGTGTACAGGGTGATAAGAAGGAAGACAGGGAGGCACGAGGACCAGCTGTTAGAGGAAAACGGAACGGTATTGGGTCCAGAAAAATCGGTTGAGTTGCTCGCAAATACATTTTTCCCGGGTGATAATCGTAGTGGGGATAGTGATATCCACAAAACAATTAGAGAAACAGCTGATGCAATTTGCGATGCAACTCCCGACGACCAAAATGACCCGCCGTTCTCAATGGCCGAATTAAAAAGAACCCTCGACAGCTTTGATCCCAAGAAAGCCCCAGGACCGGACGGATTCACGGCGGATATCTGCTTGAGAGCAATATTGGCCGCGAAAGAAGTCTTCCTGGCAGTGCTCAATAAGTGCCTGTCCCTGTCCTGCTTCCCGTCACCCTGGAAGGAGGCAGCGGTCGTAGTGTTGCGTAAACCCGGGAAAAGCGATTACAGCCAGGCAAAGTCGTACCGACCGATTGGACTACTGTCAGTTCTGGGGAAAGTCCTCGAAAAAATGATGGTAAGGAGGATCAGATGGCACTTATCACCAAAGTCTAACCCCAGACAGTACGGCTTTGTCCCACAGCGAAGTACCGAGGACGCACTATACGACCTCATGCAAAAAATTCGGGAGAACCTGCGAAAAAAGGAGCTTATGGTCATCGTGTCACTCGATATCGAGGGGGCGTTTGACAGTGCATGGTGGCCAGCTATTAAATGTCAGCTCATAAATATGAAATGTCCGTTAAACTTGAGAAAACTTGTGAACCACTACTTGGAGGAGAGGAGAGTGGTGGTGAATTATGCGGGTGAATCTGTCAGCAAGACGACGGAAAAGGGCTGCGTGCAAGGGTCGATAGGGGGACCCACGTTTTGGAATTTGCTGCTAAACCCCCTGCTGGATGACCTGGTCGCTCGAGGAGTGCATGTACAGGCGTTCGCGGACGACGTTGTCCTGATGTTTTCCGGGAAATCAGCTGCCAATATACAAGGCCATGTCAACGACACCCTCGCGTATGTGCATGAATGGGGGATCAAAAACAAACTTCGGTTTGCGGCACACAAGACAAACGCCATGATAATTACCAACAAACTCAAGTTTGATATCCCAATCATGCACATGGGCGGGGTTGGCATACCCGTCGTGGACGAAATAAAGCTGCTCGGCCTTACGATAGACAAAAAACTCACCTTCAACAAACACTAACAAATTTAAACTTACCCCCATATTGACGCAGGTGATGACCGGCCATGGAGGATTCTCCTCGTACTTAACTCGTTTTAAGTGCAAGGACGATCCCTCATGCGCATGTGACCCTGAAAAAGATGAAACGGTAGAGCATTTGCTTCTTGAGTGCCCGAAATATGGTGCTGACAGGCACGACCTGGAATCCGCAACAGATACAGCGTTGACCAGAACCTCATTGTGTGAAATGATGGCTGGAAAAGAATCCAGGCCGCGCCTGCTAGCATTCTGCACCAAAGTAGCACAGGACGTGGTAAATAGGAATAAGACACGGGAACAATGATTGTTTTCCGTGGCTCATTAAAAGGAGAGTAGGTTAATAAAATATTTATTATTATTACATCTAATGACAATATTTATACAGAATTGAATTATTTTACGACAATATATTACTGAATTTATTATGACGATAATAATATTATACAAAATGACAAAAATTTTATAAGATTGGATTAATGTTTTTATTTTATTTTTATGTTTATGTTTTTTGATTAGTATGACTTGATTGCATTGAATGTTTTACAATTATTATGAATATATTATTATACAATTACAGATGACACTTATATAATTATATTATTGATGTATTTTAAAGGATTATGCTGAAGATAAGAAACCTAAAAAAGGTCTCCGAAATACATCGGAGGAGTATTTAGACAAAGGGAGGGGTGGTTTAGTCCGTAGGTCGCCAAGGCGGAGTCGGACATAACCGTGGGGCCCGAGCCCCGCGGTATCCATGAGGATTCCCCCCTACCCTCGGGAGTAAAAAAAAAAAAAAAAAAAAAAAAAAAAAAAAAAAAAAAAAAAAAAAAAAAAAAACCTAACCTAACCTAACCTAACCTAACCTAACCTAACCTAACCTAACCTAACCTAACCTAACCTAACCTAACCTAACCTAACCTAACCTAACCTAACCTAACCTAACCTAACCTAACCTAACCTAACCTAACCTAACCTAACCTAACCTAACCAGTCCGCGTCCCGTAGCGACCGAGAGAGCATTTAAAAACGGCTGCTCCCACGTAAAAAATTCTTAAAAAATAGAAAAAGTGGTCCTAGAAGGACAAGTGAGGTGTCAGTGAGTGCGCAAAAATTTGGATTACAGTGGGAACCAGTTTTCAGACAGGAGTCTGAAAATTTCAGCGGTTTGCAGCTTAAAAACTGAGTTTTTGAGGTTAGTTTAACTTTCACAAAACAGTTTTTTGCATACGCTGCATGATTTAGATCTGTGCCCCATCAATTTTTGAGTGCCAGTTTTTGTGCCCACTGCATGCCCAGATTCCTGTAAAATCTAGGATTTTTCAGGCCGTGCACTTCCGAGATAATCCAGAAAGTCTGAAAACCACGTTGCCACGAGGTCCGTGATCCGAGGACTTTCTGGAAAGTTTTGGGGTACCATCTGGTGCGCCTTGCTTGTGCCGTCATAAAATCGGTTTCAGGCGATTTTTTACGATCTCGGTTTAGTAGATACATTAATTAGAACATTAGTTATTAAAGTGGCAATAACTTCCAAAATATAAGTGGCGCGCGGGATTTGAAACTTTCAGCTTCACTAACGTCACAAGACGTACCGCCATACTGAGTTTCAGATTTTTGGTACAAGCGGTTCTTTAATAAACCCTGAATTTCAGAAAATCCCCCCCACTGCCCATAAATTTGATATTTTGTGTTTTATGTGTAATTGTGTATATTAGTATTTAGAAGTCGGCTGAGCTCTACCAGATTCCGCTTAAAGCGGATTTTTAGCGACCAGGAGGAGGGAGCTGAAAAGGTTTAAAAATTTACTTTTCAAAACTTGTTCCTGAAGCCCCTGTACCTGGCGCGTGGGTTTTGGTGGTGTCATCTGATAGCGTAGATAAGGTTGTATCTGGTTGCAAATTTCCAAATTTTTAGCAGCCCCTGTTACTGAGATACAACAATTATTGGCTTATTTCTTCCCCCTTTATTATCCCGGAGGGGGGGGGAGCTGAAAAAACTTGTGGACCACCAAGACCTGCGGATCGAGGAGCTCTATTGACTGGTACCGGTTCCAAGGCAATCGGACAGCGCATTGGGGAGTTACAGCGGTTTCAGGAATTTTCAGGACATTTCCTGAAAGGAGCTCCGTACTGCTGTAACTGTACCATAAGACCATAGCTTAGGTCCAGCCTGGCTCGGGGAGCCCAAACTCGGTACTTCTGGGACTGCGGGGACCGGAGAAATTAAGGTTTGAAAAAATCGCCTCCATCTTGGCGGCCATCTTGGATTTTTCTTTTGGCGATAACTCCGGAACCAGTTGCCCGGGGAGGACCGGGTTTCCAGGGTTGGAGAGCCTGCAGCACCCTTTTGCCTAGGGGCATAAAGAAATCCTGAAATTCAGTACTGAAAATTTCAGTGGAAACGAAGCTCAGGAGCCTGTACAGGGCGTGGAGGTGAGAGCGACAGTTCTTTTCCCGTGTTTCTACGACCCCCGGGGCCGAAGATACGGGCGTCCGAACATTTGGCGGCCATTTTGTTCCGCCATTTTGTTTTTACAAAATCGGCCGTATCTTCGTAACCGAGCGTCCGATTGAGACGGGGTTTTCGTTAACAGCTTCCCCACGGGGTGCTCTACCTCCTGAGTGTGATTTGGAGGGGATCGGAGAGGTGGCAAATTTGCGCCTGGATTTTCACGGATTAGGACGTACGCTGACTGGCCAAGGTCAGTGTTTTTTTTCCCACGTCTCTGCGACCTGTGGTTCCGGAGATATCGGCCAAACAAAATTCGGCGGCCATTTTGTACCGCCATTTTGTTTTTATAAAAGTGGCCATAACTTTGGAACCGAGAGCCGTAGAGGAACGGGGTTTTCGGAGGCAGTCTTCCCACAACGTCCTCTAGCATCTGGGATTGGTCCCAGGCCATTCGCGAGTGACCGAAAAGTGTGAGCGAATTTGATATAGTATAATTAAGATGTCTTCACTCTCACAGTCTTCGAAGGGGTCAGGGAAACCCCGTGCTAGGAAGGGTCCTGTTTCGGTCTCGGCCTCGCCGGTGGGTACACCTTTAATGGAAACTCGAAAGCGTAAGGTGGCGGCGCGCCCTGGTCCATCTTTGGGAGCAGCACCTACCCCCACGCGGAAATTGAGGAAGGCCTCTTCCACTGCAACAGCCTCTTTGGTGGGTTTAAAGCCAAAGGTTGCCGGTGCTTCACCGGCAGGGCCGGATCAACGTGATGATGCTCCTGCAGTGACCAAGGCTGATGACGTGCCACCACAGCAGCAGGCCTCCCAAAGTGAGGATGATGGTGTACAGAGCTCTTTGGAGAGGCCGGGCCTGACGGTCCATCTCGATGGGGCACAGTTACGCGGTTTGAAGGGTGATCCCACTTCTCCGTTGCTGTCGGAGGAAATCTGGATGTTGGAGGGTAGCGATGGCTCTGGCTCTGAGGTTGGTTCGCTGAACACGGAGTCTTCAGCCTCGCATCCGCAGAATTCGATCAAACCTAGGTCATTCAAAGGGAAGAAGGCTAAGCCAGACCCTTTGCTCATTAAGGCCTTAGTTCAGAATGCTGCGGTCGAGGCTCGGGTAGAGTACCACCCCATCCCTGAAGCCAGCCCGAGCCAGAACTCAGAATTTCACACCATTCCCGAGGGGAGCCCTAGTCTGGACGCGCGGAGCCAGGCAGATATAGACGTGTTGGAGCTGGATGAGGAGATGGATAAGTTGGGCATTGCTAGGCCTATGTCGGGACTGGACGAAGACTGGTCGGATGTCGAAAGTATGACCAGTAGACGTTCTATGCTTCCGTCTACCCTGACATGGACGGGCATCCCTATGGACCAAGCCACCATAAGAGCCAATGAGCTCCTTCAAGCTGGTAAGGCGGCACTGGAGAGAGCCGGGAATATGCGCAGGGAAAGTAAGGCGGAGGTTCATGAGAGCCTGCAGTCCCTCTATGAGCTGACGCTCTCTCTATCGGACTCGCGCTCCCGACACATGGTCTCTCTTGAGAAAGAGAAGAGTCGGGCGGCCAAGGAGTTGGTGCGGGTGGAGAGGGCCCATATGCGGCAGATGACCGAGCTGCGCGTCTCCCTTACGGATAAGCTTAAGGAGTCCCAGGTCACACTTGAGAAGACCCACAAGGTTGCTGAGGCGATGTGGGGATGGCTGAACTTTGAGCTTGATGGACCTATTAAAGTGATCAACAATCTGGAGTCCCAGATGCAGGCGTTGCAGGCGGAGATTGGCGCTAGAGGTGTCATACAGCCATGCTCTGATGGGGAGGCTAGAGGTGACCACAGTTTGATGAAGGATTGGATGGGGGTAATGAGGGCAGAGAATAATAACATCCTAGACTCACTCAATTTCCTCATTCGCCAGGGTGAGTTGAAAAAAACCCAAGGTGCACCATCTCTTCCCCCCACCCCCTCTCAGAAAGAGACTGATTCTGAGCTGCAGCTTGAACCAGTTATGAGGGAGCTGAGAGCTTTGCGTGTTGAGATCTCGGAGCTCAAGAACAGGGAGATCCCATTGGCACCTATGACGGAGATTGAAGAGGGAATTGCTGCTTTGCAAAACACTGCACTGGTGGCGGCAACCTTGGGTTCACAGACGGCTGACAACATTGTGTCTCTGAAAAGTGAGGTACGGGAAGCGTTTGAGTCTGTCGTGGAAACGGTGGGCCCAATAAGAACAGCAGTGGAAACACTGAGGTTCGATATGCAAGGACGCCAATTCGAAGTCTCACAACATCGAGCTGAACCAGCTAGGCCAGAGCCTGTGTTCACAAAGAGACCCTCTTATGTGGACACGCTTACTATGCCTCGTCGCGCGGTAGTAGTGGAATCGGTCGACCCGCGTAAATCTAGCGACGATATCATCTCCGATATCAAGAAAGGCGTTGATGTTGTGGGACTTGGAATTGCTGTAAACGGATTACGAAAAGGGCGTAACTGTAAAGTGGTTCTCACAGTTGATTCAGATAGTGACAAGAGCAAGATGAGCTCAGCCATCAAAAAGCTGAGTAAGGAGTACACAGTTACTGAGCCAGCCCCCAAGTTACCACAACTGAGATTGAGTGGGGTCACTAATGATATAAGCAATGACAAGCTTGTCGAGGCTATTCGTAAACAGAACGCTGATGTGCTGAAGGATGCTAGAGATGAAAATCTCCGTGTTCTGAGAAGGACGAAACACAGGAATGGGTGTCTCTCGAATGTTGTACTGGAAGCCAGCCCAGTAATTTGGCAGGCGTTAAGGGACAACAGGGTTAGGGTAGGATACCAGGTTATTCGAGCCTGCGACCAGTCCCCTATTAAACAGTGCTTCAACTGTCTCGGTTTTGGTCATGAGGCCCGAAATTGTAAAAACCAGCAATCCTGTGGATACTGTGCTGAAAACCATGATACTCGAGCGTGTCTTCGTCGCACTGGTCCCAAATGCACAAACTGCAGGGAAGGTACTGACCAAGCACACCCTGCTTACAGTGATCAGTGTCCTGAATGGCGCAAGTTTGACCGGTTGGCTAGATCGGTGATCAGCTATTGCTAAGGTGGATACTGGTACTTTGGCATGCTCTGACAGTGATGGTGATGTGCAGGCTGGAAACGCTGGAACCAGATTGATGCAAATTAATCTGGGAAGGGGGCTTGTGGCAAGCCAGGAGTGCCTCAGGGAGGCACTGAAACATAAGTATTCTATTTTGATGTTACAGGAGCCCTACGTAGGAAACCGCGGCTATTCGAAAATGGGCTCTCTTAAAGTCGTACAATCTTACAAAGGCATAAAGCCAGTAAAGTCTGCCATCGTCATCGTCGACGACCAACTAGTTTTAGCTGAGCATCCTGATTTGTGCACTGAGAATATTGTGTGTGTAACGGTTATTATAGGAGGGTACAGGCTGGGTCTCGTCTCGGTGTATCTGGAGGGAACGGAGGAAATCGAACCTTACTTAATGCAGATCCAGCGAGCTATTCAGTGCATGGGCACCCCCCATGTTATTTTGGCCGGAGATGTCAACGCGAAGAGCGATTGGTGGGGAGAGCGTGGGGAGGATGACCGGGGGTCTTCGTACGTTGAGTTGTTGGCTCAGCTGGACATGGCGGTGCTAAACACGGGCCGGACTCCCACTTTTTGTGCCTTCAGAAATGATAGGGCTTATGAAAGCATTGTGGACGTCACGGCGTGCACAAATACTATCCTGCCTAAAGTTGTCAACTGGAGGGTTAACACCGGTCTAGTTGCGACGTCTGACCACAGGGCCATCACGTTTGAGGTCCAAACTGAACCACTCACTGGTAACATCATCCGGCGAACTACGCGGCAGTACAATACAGCGAGAGCGGATTGGGAAGTCTTTGAAAGGGAGCTAGATAAGGAGTTACAGGCCAGGAACCTCAATACCGGAAGGCTTAGATCAATCACAGAACCGGAGAGCCTGAATCTTTTTGTTGAGGACTTTACGGTCAGCGTTTCGCTGGCGTGTACTCGGAGCATACCAGCGGTCAGTGGGTGGAAAGGTAGAAAGCTTAAATGGTGGACAAAGGAGCTTGAGGAGAAGAAGGCGGAGGTGGTCAGGCGCCGTAGCAGGATTCGAGGAGCAAATAGGAGACGAAGACCCTACTTGGTGAGCGAGTATCTTACTGCATTGGAAGAGTACAAGGAGGCCATAATAAGAACAAGGCTGACTAGTTGGAAGGATTACTGTACGGGCCAAGAGAAAGGGGTGATGTGGGAACAAGTGTACAAGGCCCTTTCTGTCACAAGCCATAAGAGCGATACTCTTTTGAAAAATCAGTCAGGCGAGACTCTCGACTCTTTGCAGTCAGCGGCTTTACTAGCAGATGTGTTCTACCCGGAGGACGACCAACGGACTGATAGCCAGGTACAAGCAGCATTAAGACTGGAAGTGGAAGAATACTTGGAATCCCTGAGGCGGTGCCGAGGTGAGGGTGAGGCGTCATATATCCCCTTTACATCGCATGAGCTTAACAATGTGGCACGAAAGCTGGGAGCGACAAAAGCGCCAGGTGATGATGGCTTCACCGCGGATATTTGCCTACGTGTTATTCGGTGCTCAAAGGATTTGTTCTTGGAGATCACCAATGCATGTCTGAGATTGGGTTATTTCCCGCTACGGTGGAAGCTGGCCGTAATAAGAATCATTCCGAAGCCACTCAAGGATGACTATTCAGCGCCAAAGTCCTACAGACCGATCGGCCTTCTTCCGGTCTTCGGTAAAATCCTGGAAAAGATGTTCGCGACGAGGCTAATGTGGCATCTCGGCAAAGAAGGTCTGCTAAGCCGACGCCAATATGGCTTTATGCCGCAGATGAGCACCGAGGACGCGCTGTATGACGCCCTAACCATCGTGAAAGAGGGTATGTCAAATAAGATGCTGGTGGCTGTGGTCTCTTTGGACATTGAGGGGGCATTTGACGGAGCATGGTGGCCGTTGATTATTAAGCAGCTGATCCAGAAGAGATGTCCTCCTGAACTACTGCTTCTTATAAGGAGCTACCTGTCGGAAAGAGAGGTGCGAGTCCAGTACGCGGGTAAGCAAGTTGACAAGGCTACTAGTAAGGGGTGCATACAGGGCTCGACGTGTGGCCCCCTTTTTTGGAATATACAACTGGACACCCTCTTGGAAGAAGCGGAGCACCTCGGGGCCCATATCCAGGCATTTGCGGATGATATTCTGATCATTGCGACGGCCAAAACAATTGGAGAGCTAAACAGCAAAGTAAACACCGCATTGGAATGTGTGTCCAAGTGGGGCACACAAAGTAAAATGAAATTCGCAGCCCACAAAACGCAAGCCATAGTAGTCACTAAGAAACTGAAATACGAGACTCCACTTTTCGTACTGTCTGGAGTTAACATCAAGGTAACAAATGAGCTGAAGGTTTTGGGGTTAACTATAGATTCAAAACTTATTTTCAAAACCCATATTCAGAACGTGTGTAAAAAGGCAGTCGCAGTCTATCAGAAGGTGGCTACAGCTACTAGAACCACATGGGGATTGAACCCTGAAATCACAAGGCTCATTTACACTGCTGTGGTGGAGCCGATAGTGCTTTATGCGGCCAGTGCATGGGCGAAGGTTGTCGAGAAGAAGTATATTAGGGATCGGCTAAATCGTTTGACGAGGAAGTTTGCTATCCTTATAACTAGGGCTCATAGAACGGCATCACATACGTCTGTGGTCTGCTTGGCAGGGATTTTGCCGCTTGACCTGAGAGTTCGAGAGGCTGCGGAGATATTCGAACTAAAGAGAGGGAAGCCCTTCGCAGATCTACCTGGAAGGACAGTCGAGCAGAGAATTTCTCCGTTCCAGCTACTACACCCAGCGGAACGTAAATTAATTCCGCACGCTTACTTGAACTCTCAGGAAGATGTCGACGGAATCGATAATGATGCCCCTAAGGTATATACAGACGGGAGCAAGATAGAAGGGAAGGTGGGAGCGGCAGTCACTTGGTGGGTGAACGGGAAGGAGATGAAGAAAGCGAATTTCTTGTTGGCACCTTATTGTTCTGT